>JAUMHE010000085.1:416940-434502 GCA_032359235.1 Enteromius mattozi | reverse complement strand
AATTATAAATGTAATATATAAAGTGTAAGATATATTTTTTAAATATATACATGCATATGTGTATTTATATATACATAATAAATATACAGTACACAAAACACACACATATATTATGTAAACAAAAAATTGGTAACACTTTATTTTAAGGTGTCAGGTACTTAGTAGTAGCCGTTGTACTTACATGAAATAAAATGTACTTATCATGTAACTAAGTTATGAAACAGCCTGTAATTAAAGTTATGTAATTATGTAGATGTAACACAGCAACTGTTACACATATGTTACACATCGAGTCTGTTACATAGATACTTACACTTAAGGACAATCTCGACACACTTTATTTTAAGTAGCTTATGCCTGTGTAATATTCTGTCATTTTAATGTAATTAGAAAGCTATTATATGTATTTAAGCACATATGTGACAATATTTTGGTTACACATCAAGTACCTGTGTAACAGACTCGGTGTGTAACATATGTGTAACAGTAGCTGTCTGTTAGATCTACATCATTACAAACTGTAAGTACAAAGTCTTTAAAGTCTTTTGTTAGTTATGGCCATTATTCCTCGTCTGGGATCGTGTAGAGCTCTTTGAAGCTGCATAGAAACTATATTTTGACATTCAAATCATTGGCCACCATTGAAGTCCATTATATGGAGAAAAGTCCTAGAATGATTTCCTCAAAAAACGTCATTTCTTTGGGTCTGAAGGAACAAAGACATGAAGATCTTGGGTGACATGGAGCTGAGTAAACTGTCAGGAAGTTATTACTGTGGAACTCCTTTAATCAGTGAGGCTGATGTGCCGGAGCTCTGTGTGAAAGAATGACAGACATTCGTCCGCCTCTCCTCTGCAGTGGGACGACGAGGACAAACCGCTGCTCAGATTCAGTTTTCCAAAAGCAATGCCAAAGCACAGCACAATAGAGTAACATTTACAGTCTGTCCTCCAGACAATGTTCTTCCTCTGGATTTTTGTCTCGTTTTCCAGGACAAACATCAATAAATCAAGATGCAAAATAACATCAGACAAAAAGTCTTGTTTTTTGGTAAATATCTAACAATTCTGAAATCAAAATGACTTACTTGGGATTAAAAACTTTAGATAAAGTTAAAGTTATTTGCTGAGCCTGTTGGCAGATTTATTTTGTTTTAAATGTAAAAATACTACATTGCCATGCTTTCTATTTCGAGATAAAGTAATTTATTTCTTTAGTAAATTTGAATGAATAAATGAATTTTGTCAGTGTTTGCATCAGATTCGGATCCATTAGTAGTGATTCACGAGTCTTTAACACTGATAAACGGCTTTAACATTTCATCTTTCATTTGTTTCATAGCTGAAAATCCTTGTATTTTGATGTAGTGCAGAACATCTGGCATCTCACTCTCTCTGTCCAAAACTCAACTCTAGCAAGCTGTTTGACTCCATAGAGCAAGATAAGACTTTTCTAAGGAATAGTTCACCTAAAAATAAATCTTTTGTCATTAATTTGTCATCATGTTGCTCTTTCCATACAACAAAACTGGATATGGACCAGGTCTAAAAAATGACAAATCATTTCTATAAAAGTGTCTTAAAGCAGTGTGAACATCGTCCACTGAAGAAATGGGGTGTGAATGATTTAGATGTGAATAAATGATGACCGAAGATTGTTCTTTGCTCGAGCTTGTTTCATGAGTGGCACAGATGTTCTTGAAATGAGACTGATTCTGACAGCAGAAGTATTTCACCAATGTAACATGTGAAATGTGTTTAACGTGCGGATGAAGCCTCACAGCTGTCGTGTGTCTGATTTCACAGCTGTTTCTGGACTCTGACATCACTGCGTTTCTATTCTGGACTTCAGATTCGCCTCAGTGCAGCTTTCATTTTAAGATTTGATCTGTTCTTGTCTCTAATAAAAAGAGGTTTCATGTGCTGTTGACAGTCACACACATTACAGCATTGACACAAAATTATAGAAACCTATTTCTGCCACGGAAGAAATATAAAAAATGTAATAGCAACTTTTAGATTTTTTGATATGTCGTTATTTTGACTTTTTTTCTTGGAATTCTGAGGGGTTTTTTTC
This sequence comes from Enteromius mattozi, assembly GCA_032359235.1. Taxonomy (NCBI): domain Eukaryota; kingdom Metazoa; phylum Chordata; class Actinopteri; order Cypriniformes; family Cyprinidae; genus Enteromius; species Enteromius mattozi. The sequence goes on along the minus strand of JAUMHE010000085.1, from coordinate 432,426 downwards.
CTCTGAAATATATCTCAATTTTTACTGATTTCTCAGAATTCTAAATTTCCGTCTCATAATTTTGACTTTTTTTTCTTTTTTTTTAGAATTCTGAATTTACATCTTGTCATTTTTAAATTTCTTTATCCAGTTACCATGCTATAATCATCTTTTTACAATAATGCAGTTGCGGTACTTTCATATTTCTCACATGCTCATATCTATAAGTGCAGAAACTCAACTGTGGTGAAGTGTGTGAGAAGCATCCTCTGAACTGTATGTTGTGTGTTTCAGGTTCAACATGCCTCATGACGACAGTCCGAAGTGCCGCGAGGCGGGAATCAAGCATCAGTACCACGTTATGGCCCCGACGCTCAACTACGACACCAGCCCCTGGTCCTGGTCCAAGTGCAGCCGCAAATACATCACGGATTTCCTCGAGTAGGTGCTCAGTTACATCTGCTATCAGTTCAGTCTGGAACCTGTTATATGAATGAGATTCCAGTTAAAGTCCCTTTATTACATTTTTAAAAAAAGGACAAGTCTGTTTGAAAACATGCAGGAAACATTATTTCACTGCAAGAAATTAGAGAAAATCCGACTTAACTTACAGTCTAGTTTCACATGGTTTATAGTTGTTGGAGATGGTTATTAGTTAGTTTAATCAGTGTTTTTTTTGTATTATTTACGTGCTTTTGTAGTATTTGTTAATTTTTTTAATTCTAATAGTGTTCTATCATGAATATTATTTTTATATTTACAAGTTTTAGTCATTTACATTAGTATTGTCATTAGTTTATATATATTAGTTTAAATATATATATATATATTATTTCAGTTGTAGTCTTAGTAAATTTAGTACATACACTTATTTATTTTTGTACATATATATTTACGTTTTTTTAATGTTTTATTTTATTTAGATATATTTCAGTTACCAAAAATTATTTATATACGTTTGAGTTTTACTTATAACTAAGCAGAACAAAATATTCATATAACATACATACATATACATATAAAATATGTATTATAACAGAATATTTATGTAAGATTAGTGTTGTCAATTTTACTGGCGATTTAATCACATCCAAAATAAAAGTTTTTGTTTACATAGTATATATATGTGTGTGTATTGTGTATATAAATACACATATAGTATATATTTAGGAAAAAACAATTATGTTTATACATTTAAAATATTCATATACAATATAAATTATATTAATATAAATATACACATGGGAATACATAGAAATCTTTTCCAAATTTATACTGTATGTGTGTGCATTTATAAATAAACATAATAAACATACACAGTACACACACATATATTATGTAAACAAAAACTTTTATTTTAGATGTGATTTTACATACGAATGGAATTCATTCACGGTATCTAAAATTGTTTTTAAAATATTTCTCAATCGTCTGTAGGAATTTCTAGAAAATCCCATTAGTTTAGTTAGTTTAGGTGATTGAACTGAACTACCATGAGTCTGAGTCAGCTGGTTAAAGCACATTTGTTAAGCTGGTAAGGAACTGGTTTATCTGGTCAGTGGTTTTCCCAGCAGGCCGCTGGTGTTTTCGTGTGTCAGTGTGTTAATATCAGACGTCAGCGCTGTGGTTTAAAGTTAAACTCACCTCTGAGCAAATCATCAGCAGGTCACGCTCCTCGGAGCTCAAAATGCACTTCCCCTTCGAGACGAGCTCTTCCTGTCTGAGTCTCTCTGAGAGAGGACAGTCGTTTAGTCCGGCGTTCTTGGCCCCTCGGCAGACGTTACTCCGGGAGACGGCTCATTGAGGGAGACGCAGCTGAAGGGCTTCCCTTTAAGACAGGAAGTGTCAGTTATAATTAGATTTTCTCTGGACGTGACCCTTTGATCTCGTCTGCGCTCCAGCGGCTCCGACAGATCAGGCTCAGGATCCACGGCTTCTACAGCCTAGAACACACTCAACCAGCTTCAGGAACGCAAACATATCAGTGCGTGTGTGTGTGTAAATACAAACACATGCATATATATATAAATATATAAGAAGAATGTGTTATGTTTACAAATTAAATATATTTATATATAATATAAAATCTAATAATAGAAATATTTAAATGTAAATATTTTCAAAATATATATACTTAATGTGTGTGTGTGTATTTATATATGCATTTATATATATATATATATAATTTCTTTTAATACAAATTCCTGGTTGTATTTGATTACATGATTAATTGGTGCGTTACTTAAAAGAAATCTGTTTTTGTTTTTAATTTTGCTTATTGTTTACATTATTACATAACAAGTAATGAAAAAGTCACATTTTTTGTAGGTTAAATCTTATTGTCCTGCATTATTTTACGTCAACAATTGTACAATATTACTGTAGTAATTACAAATGTAAATAATTAACTAATTACTTGTTTATAACATGGTTCATGAACATTGGTTTAGAAACAATTTCATTCAGAAAATTTTCATTGCTAGCACATTAAAAGTAAAAAAAAAAATATATATATATATATATATATATATATATACGAATTGTTATATTTTTCAGTTGTAGGGCAGTTTTGTAATATGTTGTTGAAATATTGGTAATAATTAAAAAGAAAAAAATTCCTAATTGCACAGGTAAAAAGGTTTGTGATCACTGTTTATATTGGCTTTATAATAATATTTATTATATATATATATTTTATAATAGACAAACAGACATTTTTTTTTTTTTTTTTTTTTTTTTTAATTGGACAAGTATGCATAACATTAAAGGAATTTACTGCCGGTTTAAGTCATATCAAGTGTTTTGGTTGATATCTTCAATCATTTCTTCTATTGGAGTGCAGATGGTGCTTCTTCATAGATCAGGAGATTTACTGGAGTTAGATATTCCTGAGATGTGTGACATATTGTTGAAAACACCTGAAACACTAGATTATTTGCTTGTTTTTTGTTTTTCTCAGGAGGAAAGTGGCAGACTTCAGGCTTTTAATCTCATTGCTTTGAGAAAATGCTGACATTTGTGTCGTTTCTTTTCCACATTGAAATCAGAAACAGACAGACAGAGCTCTGGAGGAAAGCATGTGCATTTGTTACAGGAGCTCTGTTCATTGGTGGGAAGAGCGATGTAAAGTGTTGAAAGTCATCCAGAAACGCTCAAATGCATCTGTGTTTTGACTGTCCTTTCAAACTCAAGAGCTCTTCAAGACTCAACACTCTCCTGAGAGGAGATTAAAGAGAAAACACACACCAAAACACATTTCATCCGGCCGGAAGACCCTCGGATTAATCAAAACAACTCATTTGCACATTATTGTTAGTGGCTATGTTTTAATCTATTAATGACTTCTCAGAATCCCAGAGCGGTTTAAGTGAATGTGTTTGATTATTAACCTGGCTCACTCGGCTGTACAATACTATACAACAATGGACTGTGTATATATTTTTTTGCATGCAAAAATCAGCTTGTTACTGGAAAATCTGCCATTTTGCAAACAAAAACTAATTCCGTGCACTGAAAAGCTGGTCATTTTCCACTCCGTGACCTTACAGGGTCAACAAACGCTCGCTCTTGTGTCTGTCAGACGTTCATTCAGACTTCAATAATAAGTGTGAGTCATTTTCCTTAATAAACTGACTACCAACCCGCCCAAATCATCTCCAGGTGTGGACTTCAGGTCCCGTGCCAGAAAGGCGCAGCCTGACCTGAACTCAAAGAAACCTGACAGCACTTTTTCTAGAAAGTAATATCAGGTTTTTGGACATGCATCATGGTAAGTCTTCTGCAAAGTTCCTTGGAGTTTACCACAATAAATACTAGGGTATAATGGGATTTATTCACCCTCGTAAAATCTGTTTTAAAGTCTTAGTCCTTCGTCTGCAGGACATTTCAGAAAATCCAGCTAGTTTTAAATGGTTTCTAGCTGGTTATTAGTTGGTTTAGGCATGTTATTTTAGTGTTATTTATATACAGTGCTGTTTATTAATGTTTTGAACTAGCTTTTAGTTTTACATTTTCAGTTTTTGTTCATTGAGATGTTTGTTTTCATTTAGGTTTTAGCAATTTTGTTATGTGCCTTTTTATGTTTGTTTTTTTATATATATATATTTATTTTTAGATATCTGTCATTTAGGCAAGATTTGTTTAGATTTTTCATGTATAGTAGATATTTGTTTTATTTATATACTAATAAATGAACTTGTGTACTACTTATTAGTATATCAAATTAGCTTTTATTCAAAATTTTCAGTTTTCATTTTAATTTGCTAGTGTAGTACAGTATTTATGAATATTTAGCTTTTAGCTTTTATGTTTGTATTTTTAGTTTTCATTTTAAATTTTGTTGGTTAAAATGTTACATTTAGTTTAGGTTTTAGTAATCATGTAGACGTAGAAATCTGTTATTTATTTTATTTCAGTTTAAGTTCTTCAACCTACATGTGTTTTTTATTGAAGTTTGCTGCTAAGGGTTACACGATTTTTACGTAATATTCTACTGATATTTGGTATAAAAGAAAAATGCAATTTTGACCCATACAATGTATTGTTGGCCATTTCTACAGATATACCTGTGCTACTGCTTTTGTGTTCCAGGCTCACTTATCTTCTTCAGCCTTCACATCTTTCTGTTTGGGAAGACCTGTCTCTTTAACTCCAGTGTTAGGATGCAGATTGTCAGTGTTTGCAGTTCTAATTCACACGCTCACACTCACTTGAGCATAGCTGTGAGATACTCAGAGATCTGACGGTCTCAGTTTACTGTAATCTTATCGTTCTTTAAGAGCTTTGCACTAACATACCCCTGTGAGGGGTTTCTGTCAGCTTCAGTCTCGCTGATGAACTCATAACTCAAGCCCTCACGATCAGATGGCGAGGTGCGGAGAGACGAGTGCGTACGGCACTGTCATCCTAACTCTGATGGATAAATGAGTCCCACAGAAAGACGCTTGCACCTCGAGTGGTGTCCGTTTTTCCTTGTGAAGACAAAGATGTCTTGTAGGGTGTGTGGAGTGGGAGTGAAGGGTGAGCGAGGTAATGAGAGGACTAAATCAGCTGACGCAGGTGTTTAGTCTCAAAGCCAGGGACAAATTGAACCAGCAACATCAACAACTGGCTTAATTACATCACATGACTGTTCTGAGCCTCGATTTCCGTTCTCCGTTGCAGAAAGGTGAGCTGGCGAATGGAGAAAAGAGGTTTATTTTGTGCTGAAAGAGCCATTCAGAGACGCTAAGCCCAACAATTCAATGAGCTTCAATGTGGTGCCCTGCTCTTTTGTAGCTCCTTTCAAAGGAAGGGTGTGGTGGGACGTATATGTCATGACGTAGCTGAAACGTTGGTTTTGGCACCGTTGGGTTGATTCTTGGAGACCCGGCATTGTTAAAGAGCACCGTCTTTTCTTGCGTGAAATGCGGCCTTTGTGTTGGCTGAGGTCCATTCAATCAGTTACTCGCAGGTAACAAAGCAGACCACCCACCGCTGCCTCCGTTTTACACTTGGCCTTCTTCAGACATCGGGTGAAATCAGAAAGACTGCATTCATATGTGACCCTGGAGCACAAAAGCCGTCTTAAGTAGCTTGGGTAAATTTGTAGAAATAGCCAACAATGCATTGTATGGCTCAAAAGTATCCATTTTTCTTTTATGCTAAAGATCATTAGGATTTTAAGTAAAGATCATGTTCCATTAAGATCCTTTGTAAATGTCCTGCCGTAAACATATCAAAACTTCATTTTTGATTAGTATGCATACATAAGAACTTCATTTGGAAGTTAATTTTAAAGTGCCCCTACTTTGGGTAATAAAAGGTTCGTGCATGCAAGGTCACTTTCTTTTTCTTATAATATGCATTTATTTGTGCCTTCAAATTAATTTGCATTTTCATTCAGACCAATGCGGAAAGACCAACAGATGGATGGGCAATCTGCTAATGTTTCATGCTGACGTCATCAGCTCTTTTCAATGACTCAGAGTCCACTCTTTCGTTTGAGAGACAGTATATAACTTGGTATATATAACTTTATACACGGTGCACTTTTTGCGTGGTGCATAAGACACTAAATACTTTACAGTAGTACTTCCTCCAGGCTTCAGAGGATGAAGAAGCCTACCTGAAGCTATCGCTAAAGCTCTGTTTGATGCAGTGTGTTGATATCTGTCTGTTTTTGTCTTTTTAGCACTGGTTATGGTGAATGTCTCCTGGACGAGCCTTCGGGGAGGACGTATAACCTTCCCAATCAGCTTCCAGGTCAACTCTACAATGCCAACCGGCAGTGTGAACTCATGTTCGGCCCTGGCTCCCAAGTCTGTCCGTTTATGGTATGGCATCTATATCAACTTCCACAAAGCATTAGCTGTGTTACCGTCACCCTGTTTTAACTCTTTCCCCTCCAGCGTTTTTGAAAAAAGTTGCCAGCCACCGCCAGCGTTTTTGATGATTTTCATTCAAATTTCACAGCCTCCAGAATATTTTATTCGTTTTTGATCAGCAAATTCTAGACTCATTCATGAGATGTGCAATAGTGCCTCCTAGCGTATAACAGTCAAAACACCAAAAATTCTGTGTGATAGGAAACGGCAAATTTAAAAAAAACATCCCTTCGTTAAGTTTTTAAACTTGCTTGAGGTGGTTTTTGTCTTGTGCAATTGAGGATTAATGTGAAAAATGGAGATGGAAATTAATAATTGCCAAATAAATTCCTCCAAGTACATCAAAAAAGTCATTTGGTTTGCGTGATGGGAAGGCAGATCCTGACGAACCAGTGGGTTAGTTTTGTTTTTGATGGTAACACAGCATTGAATACACAAAAAAAGAACACAAAAGGGGCTGAATGAGCAGTAGCTCATTATAATTTAAAGAGACGTACTGAAAGAGGTCGCTGTGAACAGCTAATGGTAGAAATGGTGTGGTTTTACACGACCATTGAGGAATTTTAACCAAGTTATGTTGCAGACGCTTCATGAAGGCCCTAAAGAATAATACCAACTTGTGGAAAACAGGCATTCAACGTCCCCTTTAGTGACTCGTCCCCTTTAACAAGAGATCCTAAAACAAGGCTCCTTTGTACATTGGTCCATCATCATTTGGGAGGCTGTTTAGTCATTTACCTAGGGAATACCAGAGTTCTTGTAGTCTCAAGACCTGGTTACCTAACCATGTTAATACATGGTCCATACAAGCAACTTAAAGGAATACTTTCAGACGAATACAATCTGCGTTATATATTAAATTAAATATATGATATAACAATTCTCAAAAATTAAATATCTTCCAAGCTTTATTTTGGTAGTTGAGGTTTTGAAGCACACATATGTTCATAAATCCATCATAAGAAATGTGGCTCTTCAGAAGGGTTAAGAAGACCTTTTGAAGTGAATCAATGTGTTTGTGTGAGAAAAAGATCTATATTTAAACCTTTACATTCTGTAATGTCTTGCTTCACTGTATGCACTTTCATGACAAAGTAGCGTTCCAGTGAATGATATAGGCAATATTTTTCTTACACAAAAACATTGATTCTCTGCAGAAGGCATTAAATAACCCTCTGGGGCCATTTGGAGCAGTTTTTATGATGGATGAATGCAAAATCTCAACAATCATTCATTGCGTTATAAAGTCAGGGTGGCTTGAGGGTGAGTAAATTATGGGGTGATTTTTATTTTGATTAACTGAATTTTAGATAGTACCTATGTCAAGAAAACTCTTGAGTACTTGGGAAGGGTTAAATTAAACAATGTTCAAGTCATTATTTCCCCGGTTTTGACTAAAATGACTCTTGTTGATTGCAGAAACAGTGCAAGCGTCTCTGGTGCACCAGTGCGGAGGGCGACCATAAGGGATGTCGTACGCAACACATGCCGCTCGCAGATGGGACAGAATGTGGCTATGGCATGGTAAGATACCTTCCCTATGCTTTCATGTCTGTGTTTTTGTCTGGACGGTCAGGCGTGCATTAAACTGAAATGTCAGAGCTGATGAGGATGGTAATGTGAGCTTGCGTAGCTGGTTTCCTTCTTGTCTGTGGCATTAGCTGCCTAAACACGGAGTTTGGGTCATTGAGGGGTATTTATTTAATCCCACATAACTGTAAAAGAAAACCCTCCAGTTCTTCATGTGTATGTACGTAAACAGAGCAGTCTGTAGTGTAATGGTGTGTTCACACCGAAAGTGAAGCGAATATTTGCACCACGTTACTCGCTCTAGATGAGGGGAATATTTTACACATCACTTCCAAGAATGAAAATAAAAAGATATAATTGTACATGTCTAGACTAGACATGTCAAAAAGCTCTTCGCCAATTGGTTACCGCAACAACCTATCATGCAAAATGTCTGCTCGTGTTCACACGTATCAACTTATGCGACAAAGATGTCACCGAATTTGCGTCATTCACATCGCTCTACATGAATTCATGTCTGTTTGTGTCTTTACGTTGACTTTGTATCTTCTTACACTAATAATTAATTTCAGTGTTGCGATGTTAATCTGTGCATATGCTGTAAGTGTTGTGATGTCCTTCACTTGTTTTCGTTCACTTCTCGATTGCTATGCTAATTAGCTGTATTTAGTTCATTCCTGCTCGATCCTTGAGAGCTGAGATCCGAGGTGAAGTGTCAAGCCTTTGAAACCGAACGCCTTCTGCGAATCACCTTGTTGTGAACCTGTGACCCCCAAACCTCTTTACAACGCGGGTGAGCGGGTCACCGGTCAGGGAGTTTTAGAGAGTGTTGGGTTTAGACCGATACAAAAGACGATACAGAAGGAGGGGGTCTGTTTTTTTTCCATTTTAACCCTTTAAGTACAGGGAAAGCTTGAGAACAAGGCTTTCTGAGTGAATCAAATGTTAACTGAGTGGGCAGTATCTTAATCCAACCAAAACAACCGCAATCAGGCTAGTGGCTGGGAAAGCAGAAACCTTTCTCGTTCTCATTAACCGTGGGACTGCCGTGCTGTACGTGAAGCCCTGTGGAGGAAGGAGAGCGAGCAGCGTTTGTTGGTTGTTCTCACGTCGTCTGATTAAAGCCACAAGGGCATGAAAGAGTTCATGTCAGTGTTAAGCTTCATTACTCATTAGTGAAACAGACCTCCCGTTTTGACTAGCGCTTCACATTTATTAATGCTCTAGCATTATTCCTCCATTATTCCTCCGGTGACTGTAATGATGTATTAAAGCGGTTTCTCAACTGGTTTGGCTTCAGGAATTAGATTTTATGTGAATAAATGTTTTTATGTACATAATATACCTGTGTGTACCGTGTATATTTATTATGCACACATAAATACACACACCTACAGTATATATTTTGAAAATATTGACATGTGTATATATATATTTATATTAGTGCTGTCAAATGATTAATCACAATCAAATCGCATCCAAAATAAAAGTTTTTATTTACATAATATATGTATGTGCACTGTGTATATTTATTATGTACATATAAAAGCACACACATACAGCTTATATATGAAAAATATTTACATGTATATATTTATATTCATATAATTATTTTAGTTTTATTCAAAGTCAAGTACGTGTTGGCACCTGTTAAATTTGACAGAATACTACCAAGCGACAGATAAATTTGAGTCAAAATACTTGGATGGCCTTTCAACAGAATACATGAGTAATTCTCATGATGTCCAGACTCTTATAATGTGTAATTGGTTAATTCAGAACTGAACTGGATCGTGACCCGTTAGTTTAGAAGCGCTGTTATGTATCGTGCTGAGCGAAATAGTTCCTGCGTGACTCTTTACAAAAACAGGGACACAAAGGGTCTTTTTTCTTGGGCTTCTACCCCTCGTGGCCCCTGCACCTTTGTTTGTGGTGCTGAGTGCCTGGTGTCACCTCCTCTTGGGGCCGTTTGAAGTGGCAGAAGTTGAAAGAAAAGCAGCTCTCAGTCTCGGCTCACCTGCCTGTCTCGAGCTCTTTAATGTGGGAAGGTCCTCACGAAGGCTTGTTCAAAATGTCTTTCTCTGTCTCTCTTCTCTCTCATTTATCTCCAAACATCGGCTCGTTTGATCCCGTTTAAGCTTGTAAATGGACCACTATGTAAATAAACGCTGGTGCTCATCAAACACATGAGCTCTGGTGGAGAAGCAGAAGAGCAGTGTAAGGATCAGAGCGTAATTGCTTTGATTCTGTGCAGTTTCCCCCTCGCTCCCTCGGCCTCTCCATGTCCTCGATTCCCTCTCCTCCCATTCATCTTCTGTCTTGCAGGGTACTGGAGTGAGTAATGTGGTCACATGACCCCAGCGGCCTGTCTGTCATCCGGCTCAGTGAGCCTTGCGCTAACGAGGGCATCCCATCACTTGCCATCTATAAATACCAACACCTCCCTCCCTCGTTTTGAGAGAGATCGCAGGCATGGGATGCAGTCAATCCGGCTCCTGTCATCTCCAGGGTGAGCCGGCCTGCCATCCAGAAGCTCCTTTGAAGAGCCCTGCCGGCATGAATACGTGCTTGTGGGAGGGTTTCAGAAGCACGAGAACTGGGGGTGCACAGTGACCCTGTTGAGAAGACCACCAGCGCATCTTGTGTTTCAGATCCTGGCGTCCCAATCAGGCTTCTTAACTTGCTCAGCTGATTTAATTTACTGGTAAATTTATTAGAACTGCAGGGAAGGTTACCAGGGTGCTGGCTGTGACTTCAACCAGGAGCACGTTGGTTAATGAAGTCCATTCATGGAGACAGAATGGTTATATCCCAATATAGATGCTTGTATGTGAAGTCGTGAATCATAGTGAATCATAATTGTGTATTTCTTTGGGATTCCCATGTCCCAATTAGGTTTTTTAACTTGTAGTCCAAAACGATTTCTTTACTTTAGCACGATTCGTAACCGAAAAGTTTATTTGCAAAAACAAATTTCTCAGAAATGTATTCGTGTTTTGTGTGTGTGTGTTTTATTGTGTTAGTTAGCCATGTTTGTATGTAGTTATATTTTAACTCAAAAAAACAACAACAACTGCAGTGTGATTAAGACTAATTGGAATGCACAATGAAAAACACAATTTTTGAGAATTGTTAAAATCAGAGTTATCTGTTTTGCAAACAAACTATTCAAAAGTAAGCTTATAATAATGTTTTCTAATTTGAGTGGTACTGGTAGGAATTTACGGGGAATTCAAGCATGCTGCTGTGTCATTACGTCACGTCTGTAAACATAAAGACATTTTTCCTTGCTAGTAGGTGTGTGAGGATCCTGCAGGAGGTGGATCGTTTATAGCCTTTTCTCACAGCAGCTAGAATAATTAAATGCATCATGTACGACAATCATCAGTGGCAGCTGGAGATTCACCTGTAGTTCACAGATAACGCTAATACACACTAAATACAGTTTGAGAATGTATAGCAATAATAATAATTTGCATGGTTTGAAGTGACATGAGCTAAGCGATCGTTAGATTTAATCAACGTTGGTAGTGCAATGTGTTTTTCCTCAGTTGGTCAGAACAAAAATGGCAGACATGTTACTTGTTCAGATGACAATATCAATTGAATATTCTTATCATTCTAATCACATCTTATCTTAACTGTTCCTTTTATTAGGGGAACTGTGGGGAAAGTTGTCAGGTTGCTATTGTAAGTAGCTGGTTAAAGGATTAGTTCACTCCTGAATTAAAATTTCCTGATAATTTGCTCACCCCCATGTCATCCAAGATGTCTGTTGTTTGGAGGATTTTGAGGAAATCATTAAAAGGATTTTTCTCCATATAGTGTACTTCAATGAGGATTAACGGGTTGAAGGTTCAGATTGCAGTTTCACAACAGCTTCAAAGGACACGCAGCTGAGGAATAAGTGTCATATTTTGTGAAAATAAGACACTTATTGAAAATAAAAAACGATATACTTTTTAACCACAAATGCTCATGTTGCACTAGACTGACCTCACGCATTACATAATCACATTTGAAAGGTCATGCGTAATGTAGGTGAAGTACCGACCTAGTGTTTACAAAGCAAGCATCCAAAGAAAGTCAAAAAAAAGTAAAACAAGTCAGTTCAGACAATTTTTAGCCCTACACTGCCTTTTTTAACTGGAGTACACAGATGAAGAACTATCCACACACGATGCTTCCACCTTAATTACACAATGCATGAAGTCGTGGACACAGAGCTAGTGTGAGAGGAGCATTTGTGGTTAAAAAGTATATAATTTTTAGAAAAAGACTGGTTGTTTTGTTAGATATGATGATTAGTCTTTTGCTGCGATCTTGTAGAGCCCTTTAAACCTGAATTAAAACTTAATTCTGGAAGTGAACTAATCCTTTAGTAGAGTCTATCCTATTATGATAGTGGTTTTTTTTAATTGCTGTTTTAAAATCCTCTTTCTCAAGTCTGTATGTTTTGAGAATCCTGGCAGAATGACGTAGTTCTGCACAGGCCCCTCCCAGGATAGTTGATTGACAAGGCTGTCTTACCTTAGCTCCGCCCTGAGCCTGAGTTAGGTGTGATCAGTCCTCCATTTTGTTGACTCAAGACAAGATGTCTTAGATAGAGAGATTGAGGCATTTAGTTGTTGGACGTAATAATGAATATAGCAGTTGTCATTTACTCCTGACTGAGCTGATAAAAACAGTGAATTAACGTTACGTTGGGGAATGTGATGATCCCCGATCTACATAAATGTGTCTATGTTTGTGTGAATCATTCGTGATCCTGCTTCATCTACAGAAGAAGTGAGTATAAGGGTTTTTTATGAATCTTTCCTAATAACGTGCTAGTTAGCCAGTTTACAGTCTGCTCGTCACCCTACGGAAGAGAGGGGCGGGGCCAGCAGAGTTCATTAGCATTTAAAGCAACATGGACTAGAATGGCTTGCTGAAAATAGAGCTGATTTTGATAGGGTAAAGAAGGTGTTTTTTACACTACCATTGAGAATTTTTAACCAGTATGTTATAGACTTAAAGAATCATATCAACTTAAAACAGGCATCCGATGACCCCTTTAAAAAAATGTAGTGAATTCAGTGTAGTATGAACTAGCTGGTTAATAGAGTCGGCTTATTGGGACAGAATGGTAGCATCACAATAAAGCTGCTTGTAAATGAAGTCAAATCATAATTGTGCTTGTATTCGGTTCCTCTTCTAATAAGCTTTATGTCTGGAGGTACAATAGACACTATTGTGTGCCTAACCCAGCTCAGCAGAACTTTCAACCTGTCCTCGTCTCAGGCAGTTAGAGAAAAAGACTGAAGTCTTGTAAACGTTGGAGAATTTGTTGGCCACGCTCTCCGGCTTGGCTGCTGTTCCTGGCAGCTCTTTTCTTCGTGTGGATCGCTTGTCACTTCTCCTGCTAATCTGCATGTGTTTCCAGCGAGACGTCTAGTACTGTAACGGCGGCCCGGGATCTGATTTTCACGAATGAGTTGTTGCTGTGATTGCCAAGTAATTGAGGTAAAGGTGCATTCATGCTGCTTGCTGTTTGTCGAATGACTCGTGTAGATCATTTCACCTTTATCAGGGCTCCAGGCAGCGACTAAAACGGCTGCGTTTGTGATCAAACATATTCATTCGTGAGTGATATTTTTGCTGGGAAATGCTAGAAATGAATACTTTAGCCAGGATGCTATAAATTGATCAGAAGTCATGATAAGGACATTTATAATGTTACTAAATATTTCTGTTTCAGATAAATGCTGTTCTTCTGAACTTTCTGTTCATCAGAGAAAGCTGAAAATTTCTGAAGGCTCGGGAGTAATGATATAAAAATGTGCAATAAGCTTTGTTAACTTTTAGTAAACAAAGTAAGCTGTCATCTTAAAAATCCTGCCAAATTCAGAATAAAATACAAACAGCACAGGTGATTGCTTTAGAGATTCAGTTCAAGTGGCACTTCATATCTTTCTCTTTACTGCTATAGTACAAAATAAACATGAATGAACATCAGAAGTTATTTCAGAAGAATCATCAGAAGAATAATTTGCTGTCCATAAGCTCATCAGAACAAAATAACTATAAAGAAGAGCATTTTGTTATTTAATCAGTTACTTAATCTGTTGTCTACATATGTAATTTTTGTCAGCAGCCCTGTGTTTTAGCCAGGCAGGTTTATTAAAAACAGGTTAGTGTTCTATAGTAAAAAACACAGACAAGCCTTTGTATGAGAAGTTAGAAGAGCTTATAAGAGTTTATTTAATATAATATGAAAGGTAGCTTGTTGTTGTTGTCATATTGTAAAGGATTCTCAGAGAAAACCTTTTGAAGATGCAATCATACCTGAACATGTGTTTTGCGGTGTGACATCTGTGTGCTCTCGTGTGTTTTGGGGATAAAAGTGTGTTTTTCCCAATCGCTGAGGGCCGTGTACAAGAACACCTCCTGTTCTGCGGGTTTGTTGTAGTCTCTGAGGTCTGTCATTAAGATCTGACGGGATTTACTTCAGCAGATCAGCTGTTCAGTGCACATGTCATGCTTTACACATCATTTATCGACACAGAGAAGGCTGTCGTGTGTTGTTTTCATCATATAGACCTATTTTTTGTACTTCTAATGTCAGACTGTTTTAAACTGCCTTCCATCTGATGCTAATTAATCAATTACTGTGCTAGCTTACTTAGCTTAAGAAGTAGCTTTAAGGCTGTAGAAAACAGACCACAGAAGAAGCCTAATGATGCTACAGCGCCCCAAGTGGAGAAAATGAGAATGCAACACTTGTGTTTTGTTATTAAATTAATTCTGATTTACTGAATGAAAGCATGTTGCAATCATGTGCTTGCATGTTTGTTTATTCATTTATTTATTTATAAATGCTACTTATATTAAACTACTTACATATATATATATATATATATATATATATATAATCATAAAAAGTGGGCTGTGATATTATTGCACCAACAGCTGGTTAGTATTAATATAATTTGTTTGTACAGTGATGAGTGAACGATTAAGCGAATTAATTGAATCGTGCTCAACAGTACCAGGAACATGAGTTAGGAGAGTAAACAGAGTCAGTTTTGATGTCACACGGATGTAAATCGTGTGCTAATTGAACCCTTCTGTGAGTGCCGTGACCTTTGACCCTGAGGTGTGAGAAGTTCTGCCTGTAAGGTGATGTGTTTTGCAAACGAGCTTGTCAAAATGAGAGAGGTTGAGTAGGAGAGGTGTTTTTCCTCTGTCATTGCTGCGCTGATGGATGTGTGTTCACCGCAGCGTTCTCACAATTACAGGCCCGTATAACCATACAGCACCTTCACACAGCAGACGACTTATGTTCCTTTTTTAGAATTGCATTCAATTTTCTGCTTATTTGTGTATTTATTTAGTTTAGTTAGTTTTATTTATATATATATGTATATTATTTATTTATTTATTTACTTATTTATTTATTAATGGCCCACAGTTTACATTTAAATTTTTTATTTTTTTTATTAACCATACAGCAATTAAATATAGCACCCTAATACAAGATATTTATTTATTTATTTATCTATTTGTTTATTTATCTATTTATTTGTTTGTTTGTTTATGGCCCACAGTTTGCATTATTTTATTTTATTTT
>JAUMHE010000085.1:369947-386052 GCA_032359235.1 Enteromius mattozi | reverse complement strand
TCTTCACATTTATGCTTATCACACAGAATCAGTATTTCATGAATATCTGATATTAAGTGGTGTAATGCAGTGTATTAAAAGCTGTTTTCAGGGTGTTGAGACCTTGCCGTTGGAGTGTGTGAAAGTCTAAAACAAGCTTTAGTTTAGTTTCGGAGGGTCACCAGCGGCATGTTTCCATTTCAAAGAGTTGAGATCAAGGCCAGCGTCTGCGTGACCCCGTGACCCCCGTGACCCCTGCAGCCGCTCCAGAGTAAACGCTCTTATCTCTCTGTTTCTGACCCTCCTCTCACCTCGTCTGTAACTCACTCCAGGACAGCCAGCAGCGCGTCACAGATCACAGGAGGTCAGAGGTCAAGCTCCTGATTTCACTCGCTAATTCTGATTGTGGTTTGCTGATTAGGCATGGATAGATGCTGACAGACAGCGACTGGAATGAGTTTCATTCAGTAAATATGGGACAGCGATTCAGCTTGAATTCTATAATGAAATGGTTTTGATTGATTTGATGAGACACATATGCAGTTAAAAGCTGTTAGACATGTGCACACTGTATATTATATATAAATTGTCTTGATATTAACTACATTATATAATTTTCACTAATTCATTTAATTTATCAGATTATTATTATTGAACTGTTGCATAAAACGATTTGTATTTATTTATATTTTATTAGTATTTTATTTTTTAATTCATTTTATTATTTCATCTATATTATATTATTCATTCACTTATTGATTATAATTTGGTGTATTTTAGCAAATTATAGTTTTCAAATAAATCATTATTCTTTATTAAATCTTTATTATTATTACCTATTAATTCTGTAGGCCTATAGATTGTCTTTCTGTGATATTACTAATATGATCATTAATATTATTTGTAATATTTGTAAATAATGTAATTATTTATAGAATATTTAGTGTACCATATATTATTGGACTGTTTTATAACAAAAAATATATATATAATTTTTTATTAATATTTGCATTTTTTGATTAATGTATTGATTTTTTTATTTTTTATTTGAATGTGATTGAATAAGCCACATTTAAAATTGTAAAAAAAAAAAGTTGATACACCCAAATACCTAGTGAATATATATAAATTGCGATATGTAGATTATTCATATAATCAGTAATTCATTTAACTATTTATTGAACTTTAGTGTATTATTATTATTGTTGTTGTTGTAGTTTTGAAAACATTATTTTTTATTATTTTATTTAATATTTATATTTATTTCTATTTGTTTCATTTATGTATTTCTTTTTATTTTAGTTTTAGTTCACTCAAGTTTACTTTATTACAATTTTTGTGTACATAATATATGTATGTGTACTGTGTATATTTATTATGTATATATAAATACAAACACATAAAGTTTATATTTTGAAAACATATATATGTATATATATATATATATATGTGTGTGTTTTAAAAATATATACTTTATGTGTTTGTACATAATAAATACATATGCACAGTCATATACTATGTAAACAAAAACCTTTATTTTGGTATGCGATTAATCGTTTGACAGAACTTTTTATTATTGATTTGGATTGAATGAATCTTTATTTTAACTTTAACTGAAAGGTTATTATTTCGAGCTGTAAGTTGTGAGATTTCGGAGGTGTTTTGGAGGACTAGCAGCTCGTGTCAGGCCGGTCCGGTGTGTTTCTGTTTACTGTCGTATGGAGATGCGATTTTGTTTATCGCGTTCCTGAGATGCTATTCCTGTAGCTTTAAGCAGGAACAGTTTTAAGCGGGAATGCGCCTCAGGAGACGACAGAAAATAGCTCGGCAAGGACTAAGTGTTGTTGGCACGAGATAAAATCTGTTTGGTGGAACTGATCTGACGTTTCTTTTTATAGAGCTTCACCCAGACCTGCTTCACCCGGGCCACCCTCCGACAGACACTAAACAAGACGGACCGACGCTCAAAGACATGCAGACATTTCTGTAATAAATACTCCTAAACACACACATACACTAGCAGTCAAAAAACTGGTTTCATGTTATTTACAGAAGTCACTTCTGCTCACCAAGCCTGCATTTATTTGATCCAAAGTACAGCAGACATTTTGTACAGTAAAATTCTGAAATATTTGAATATATTTGAAAATGTCATTTATTTCTGTGATCAAAGCTGAATTTTCAGCATCATTACTCCAGTCACCTGATCCTCCAGAAATCGTTCTACAAATTCTACTCAGCTGTTTTCAGCATTATAATAATAATCATAACTTTTGAGCTACGAATCAGAATTTTAGAGGGATTTCTGAAGGACACTGAAGACTGGAGTAAAGATGCTGAAAATTCAGCTGCGCTTCACAGAAATACATTCATTTTTAAAATATATTCAAGTTTTAAAAAAAATAATAAATTCAATTTTTGCTATACTTTGGTTTAAATAAATGCAGGCTTATACATACATACAGTCAATATACATTCATATCCATCACATATTAAGAAAAACTTTATTTGTCGTCTATAATGAACATAGGACACTTTTGTATAAAAATAAATAATGAATTAAGCCTAAATATAGGCTACAAGATTGTAAATGTATTTTCCTGCCCCTGAAATATACATTTTGGTGAATGAAGGAAACTAATTGTATTTTATAGAATTTATTTAATTTATTGCTTTATTAAAATGAAATATATTCCATTGAGCTTCACTGTTTGCAACATATGTTTAAATATATTTAGGCCAGAAAAAAGGAGACCAGTGTGAACAAGCAAATTTGCCTTAAATATGAATAGCATACGTTCATTTTGAAGACATTAGCAGTATTTAACATGTATGAGCTCCTGATTTTATACAATCATGATCACATGGATTGGAAGCTGGCTGATGATTGTAGAGGAGAGAAAGGTGAAACGGAGAAGACGTGAGTGAAGTCCAGTAAAACAGTGTTCTCTGAAGACCAGCACCTGCTTCTTACAGCACACTCTCAGCCAATAACAGTGTAATCCTGCAGAATCAGCCTTCAGCATTCCTCCGTCCTCAAGAGTCAGACGCTCCTGTGCCTTATATCACAGTCATATTAGCTTTTCCATTCAGACTTCATCACCGTCTTAATCAACATCTCAGGGCTTTTTTTTTTTTTTTGTCATCTGTTTTCACATGAATTTTAGTAAAAGTGTTTGTAATTTTTGTTGTGTTTTTGCCATTTTTTAATATTTGTTAAATATTTACTGACTAAAATCAATATATCATTAAATTTAAAGAAATTATACATCATTATAATTTATAATTTATTATTTATATAATATTATTATACATAGTGTGTGCAATATATATATATTATACATATGATGTATAATTCTTCAAAATTAAAATAATATAATATATAATATATTGAATTCTAATAATAATTCTAATATGTTTTATTAATTTTATAATATAAATTGAATAAATATATCCTAATATATAAATATTTATTATAATAAATGTATTATAATACTATTGATTATGATGCATTTTATTATTTTAACATGTCCATGTTGTTTTGTATCAGTTTCATTTTATTTATGAGTATTTAAACTAAACAAAGTGTTTATATTTTCTTTTATCTCAATTGATGTTTTTTTTTTCAAACATTTCTTTTAAATGTTTTTTTAAATAGTTTTAGATTTAGTTAACTAGTATATCCTTGATACTAAAAAACACTGGTTCATTATACGTTTGATTTTTAAATATTAAATATGCTTTGATCTAAATTTTATTTGTAATCTAGTGATCTCAACCAAGGTGAACTTTACCAAATTGTATTTCAAAAAATTTTTTATTGGTACTTGGTAAACAACTAGTCAAATATTTCTATTTAAAGCCAGTTTGGAGGTCAACAGGGCTGTTATAAACATGTTATGAAAAGACGTTCCTCCAAAGATCGGCGTGTTTGGCTTCAGGCAGAAATCAAGCTCTTAATGAGGCAGTTTCTGGATTTAGGAGGCCGTATGTGGTGTAAATAGAGAGAATCGGGCCGTTTCCCCCCGAGGGGGGATCTGATGGGGATTAAGGGGCTTTAAAGACCCTGACGCTGCGAGCAGACCTGAGGGGTCCGGCTCCGGACTCGGCTCTTTGAGGACCAGCTGTCGTGAAGCTGCTCCGGGACACCGAACACAGCGGGACCTGCTGCGCTTCATCATACACAGATCAGATCTCACACACGACAGGGCCTCAGCGTCAACTCATAAAAACACACAATACCTTTTTCAGCTAGTTCTTCATTTTAGTTTAACTCAACTTATTGCACTAAAATGACGAAAACCAAAATCATTATTATTTTTATATGACACTGATGTAGTTTTTGCTTTATGAAGAGTTTATTTGCAAAAGCAGATAACCACGATTTTACTACATTTTCAAAAATCATGTTTTTTACTGTTATCATGTTTTAGTGTTTTAGTTAGCTAGTTTTTTGTTGTTGTTGTTGTTTACCTAAGCAAAATAAAAACTGCAACGAGAACGCACAATAAAAAGACTTGATTTTTGAAATTTGTTAAAAATGAACTTTTGTTAAAAATTCTTTAAAATGTTTTTGCAAATGAACTCTTCATATAGGCATTTTATATCAAATAGCAAAAACTACTAAAATGATAAAACAACACATAAAAAATGTAAAAGCCAATTCAAATAAATATGGAAAAATTATTTTAAATAATAACTAGTTTAAAGTTTTTTTTAAAAGGATATTATAAATATAATTATATTCTTCTGCTGCTTAAAAAAAACAGTAATAATAATAATCTGCTCACCAAGGCTGCATTAATTTGATCAAAAAGACAGTAAAAAAGTATAATAGGTGTTTATATGTGAATATGTGTTAAAGTGCCATTTATTTCTGTGATGTTCAGCTGTCTTCAGTGTCACATGATCTTCGGAAATCATTTCAATATACAGATTTTTCTGCTCAAGAAACATTTCTGATTATTAGCAATGTTGAAAACAGTCGTGCTGCTCAATATTTTTGTGGAAACTGTGATACATTTTATTTTTCAGGTTTCACAAAGAAATAGAAAGTAATTATTCTTTATAAATATCTCAGCATCTCTTGACTCTACGGTGCAGATGTGTGAAGATAATGTGACGATTCAGCACATCTGTGGCTCATTTTCTGTCACTTCGCTGCGAGTTCTGCTGTGGTGAGCAAAATATGTCTAAACAAAAACATAAATTCATATATTGTTGAGTTGAAGCTCATTAAGTGCAGATGAAATCTGGAATGAAGAACGACAGCGGCTGATGTGAAGCTCCAGGTTTATCTCTTTGATATTTGACAGTGTAGATGTTTACAGCTCAGAACTAACCAGTCAGCAAGAAAGCCAATGAATAATAAACTTCTCAGTGTTAATATGAGTTTATATTGCTGCTGTGTTAGCACCGCCCACTGTGAAATTTCATTGGTGCAGAATCACAATGCAGCTGTGCGTTGAGCTTTCTGATAGGCTGAGTGTTTTAATGAAGACAGGAAAGGTCCTGTGAGTGTGTTTGGGGTTGGACAAGCATCTGTCTGTCTCCAGTGTTTCAGACTCGGCTGATTCAGTCAGACATGTCGTCAACAGTTTGCAGGACGGACAGATTTCATCCTTTCGTCTTGTGGGAAAGAATCATAGTGTTTTCTTCTCTTTTGATCTGAGCTGAAACACAGCTTCACTCAAATTAATTGGATTCTGTAACTCAGATTATGTATCATCATCTGCAGTTTAAATTATGTTTATTTACAAATTTAGACAAAATACTAAAAAAAAAACACTTATTTGCTGAAATCTTCAGAGGAAAAATAATAATAAATTAATCTTGCCAAGGTATGTCTATGTAGTTGTTAGAGCATTGCTTTGTGATTGCAGAGGCATTTGATTGGTTGCCATGGTGTTGCTATATGGTTGCTAGGGTGTTGCTATGTGGTTGCTAGAGTGTTCTGGTGGTTGCAGAGGTGTTTAACTGATTGCTGTGGTGTTGTTATTTGGCTGTGTTGTTAAATGGGTGTTGAGTGGTTGAAAGAGCAGTATGGTTCTTATGTTGTAATATAATGTGCTTTTGACCACCAGATCCTCCTGTAAACCCTATTGAGAAAGGGCATCTCAGGAACCACACTCCAGTGGTCTGAGTCTTATCTCTCAGATAGGTCCTTCAAGGTATTTTGGTGAGGTAAGATGTCCAAATGACAACATCTAGCTACCGGGGTGCCTCAGGGCTCAGTTATTGGACCGCTTTTCTTCTCTGTCTACATGACATCACTGAGCTCTGTTGTTCAGAAACGTGGCTTTTCATATAAATGCTGTGCTGATGACACTCAGCTCTAGCTCTCATTCCATCCTGATGATCTGAAGATAGCTGCTTGTATCTCAGCTTTTCTAACAGACATTTCTTTCTGGATGAAGGACCATCACCTACAACTTGCCAGGACAGAAGTGCTTGTGGTTAGATTAACTTTTAATAAGCCAAAAATGCACGTCACACCTCTGTTTATTAATTTGCACTGGCAATAGCTGCTCTTTTGTTGATTTTGATTGCTTCCATTGTCCTCATTTGTAAATCGCTTCGAATAAAAGTGTCTGCTAAATGACTAACAGTAAATGTTATATATCTCTTTCTGCTGGTTGCTAGGGTGTTGCTGTATGGTAGCTTGCGTGTTTTTACCTGTTGCTAGGGTGTTGCTATGTGGTCACTAGGTTGTTCTGATGGTTGGGAATGTGTTTGACTGGTTGAACAGGTTGCACACGTTTTTATTATTTGCTGCTAGTTCAGCAGGGCTAGTTCTGAAGTCTTTTGACTGAAGGTCAGGTCTCTGTTCTCCTGTTTAGTTCAGAATTAGCGACTGTTTTCCATTTGCTGTTGTAGATCAGATCTCTACGACTCCACATCACCCCGAGTCCTTATAAGGTCAGAGAGCAGAACACAGACCAACACATTTGACTGCTTGTCCGCTGCTGTATTTAAATAGAGAAAGTGAGTGTGTGTGTGAGGGAGAGAAAGAGAGAAATAAAAACATCTAGAGACACTGTTTCTCCATTCAATCTCATTGCTGTCTATGAGAAAAATCAGAGATTTTAAAAAAGTTTCATTTTGTGATTTTTCAGCCCGACCATGTTTAACATCCGTATCTGAGCACAAAGTAAAGTGACTCAATAACACACTGTGTTTGTTTTATGATGCACACTAGAGTTCTAATAAGCGTCTAGACTCCTGTATGCTGTACAACATGACAAACCGAGGCAATAATCTCCCCCTATGTGTCCATTTCCAGTTCTCTCCCTACGCTCAAATATACATTTGATTGCTCATAAAGCTGTTAACCTGCAGTTTTAAGGTTAATCAGTCTGGAAGAGGTTTCTTGTTTCTTTTCTTTCCTTCCTTAAAGAAAATAAATAATAAATAGGCCTTCATAAATCCTCACGTGGACTTGTGTAAACGTTTATTCAGAGGGAAGTCTGGTGAACAGGGCGTTCATTCAGCACACGTTCACTACCGCTGACCTGGACGTGACGTTGACTTCATACAGACCCACACTGAACAGTCGGGTTATTATAGTCCAGCAGGGGGTGAATATATATATATATTCACCCCCGCTTATATATATGTACCCTCCTTACATATATATATATATAAACAGAAAAAAAGAGACTGAGAAGATAGAGCTAATATACTGTTACATTTCACATTCAAATCCAAACTTTAGTTTGTTAAAAAAAAAAAAAAAATGCATGTTTATCGTAAGCTTAAGTTAAGCACAACACTGAGTATGAGTGAGTTTTTGGTGCTGATGGCTGCAAAGATGTTTTGCAACCACTGGTTGTTAGGGTGTTGACTGGTTGTTAGGGTGTTGCTGTTTGGTTGCTAGAGTGTTCTGGTGGTTGCTAAGGTGTTGCTATGTGGCTGCAGATGTGTTTGTTTTTTTAGGGTTTACTATGTTGTTGCAAAGATGTTTTGACTGGTTGCTAGGGTGTTGCTATATTGTTGCTAATGTGTTTTGGTGGTTGCTAAGGTGATCTGGTGGTTGCAGCAATATTTTGATTGGTTACTAGGGTGTTGCTATGTGGCTGCAAATGTGCGGTGACTGTTATTTTTTTTAGGGTTTGCTATGTGGTTCCAAAGATGTTAAAACTGTTTGCTAAGGTGTTGCTATGTGGTTGCTGGGATGTTGCTATGTGGTAGATAATGTGTTTTGACTGGTTGTCAGGGTGTTGCTCTGTAGTTTAAAAGATGTTTTGACTTGCTCTTAAAGTCTTACTATGTGGTTGCAAAGGAGTTTTGACTGGTTGTTAGGGTGTTGCTATGTAGTTGCAAAGGAGTTTTCACTGGTTGTTGGGGTGTTGCTATGTAGTTGCAAAGGAGTTTTCCTTGGTTGTCAGGGTGTTGCTCTGTAGTTTAAAAGATGTTTTGACTTGCTCTTACAGTCTTACTATGTGGTTGCAAAGGAGTTTTGACTGGTTGTTAGGGTGTTGCTATGTAGTTTTGTAAAGGAGTTTTCACTGGTTGTTAGGGTGTTGCTATGTAGTTGCAAAGGAGTTTTCCTTGGTTGTCAGGGTGTTGCTCTGTAGTTTAAAAGATGTTTTGACTTGCTCTTACAGTCTTACTATGTGGTTGCAAAGGAGTTTTGACTGGTTGTTAGGGTGTTTCTATGTGGTTAAAAGGGAGTTTTGATAGGTTGTTGTGGTGTTTTGACTGGTCTCTAGGATGTGGCTAAGTGGTTTCAAATAAGTTTTAACTGGTTGTTAGGGTATTGCTATGTAGTTGCATAGGAGTTTTTACTGGTTGTTAGGGTGTTGCTAAGTGGTTGCAAAGAAGTTTTGACTGGTTGTTAGGGTGTTGAAATGAGGTTTGTGGTTTCCCATTTGTGGTAACATTGACTTCATATAGACCTGGTACAGAGGACAGTTGTTAATTATAATTTAACAGAGAAACTGAGACCTCGAAGACAACAAAGATAAATCCAACTGTGTCAGATCCTAACTTTAGAAAACTCTTATGCATGTTAATTGTATGCTGTTTAGTACAACTATCTGTATACTGACTATGAGTGAGTTTTTGTGTTGGATAAGACTCAGTTGTGTCTGATTATTTCATTAGCTGTGGCTAATTGATCCTCAGCAGTAACTAAACAGTGTCTGTGTTTCCCAGAAGCGGCTCATTTGCTGGGCTTTTAGCGTTTAATCGTCAGCAGTCAGAGTCTTGACGGACTCAATTACCGTGATGTATGGAGTCATTCTTCCAGGAGACGTAGGACCATCGAAACACACATCCATCAAGGCATGTGGCCATTAAAGCCTTCCCAGAATGCTCTCTGTCAACACTGAATGAGGGAAATATACAGACCGCAGAGCAGTGAACACAGAACACACTGTATCGGTGAGATCTCGTTAATGTCTCCAATGATTCTTCAGCGGCATTAAACCTCTGCTGCGGTTTGGTCATTTTTGATGCTTTTGGTTTTTAAACATATTCTACTCCATCAGAATGGTACGAAAACAGGTAAAGGTTTTGCCACTTACAATATGAAAAAAAAAAAAACATGGATGATTCGAAAAGGTTAAACTGTCCTGAAAAAAAACTGTCTTTTGATTGATTGCATTGGAAATTAATTGGAAGCTAATTTCATCTAGTGGAAACATTTGATACTGCGCCCAAACAAAATCCCATGTTTTGTGATATCAACTTCAAATTCGGAACTTATAGCTTTCAATTTCTTGCAGATGTAGAGTAAAGCACTTTTTGGAAAGTATTTCATATAAAAAATTTAAAATAGTATCTTTGTGTATTTTTTTACAATAAACTTAAACTTCTGAAAGATTCTTTTAATTTCACTTTTGAAACCTTTTCTGACTAGTGTAACTTAAGTCTGCACACCAATGCATTTAAGATTTACCACAGTTTAAGTTGGAAATTTAATTTCCAGGTCTATTGCTCAAAACGTGTTTTAACGGGTAATAAATGGATCATAACTATTACATAAATATAACATAGCACCATAAAATCCCCTAAAATACAAAACATTAAATAAAAAAAACTACAAAATTAAAAAAGATTAAACAGTTATTCGTTTCATAGCCTTACACTCTTATTGAATGATGATTAGTGACTCATGTGGGCCTGTGTTTATTTCTTCACAGGAGATGTAGAAGAAAGGTCTGAGACATGGTTAATACTGTAATGAAATATAACTGAGAACTCAAATGAGGTATGAAAGAGCATTAACATGTTTGTCTGGGATAGTTTACTATTCAGTAAGTTAGTTAGATGTGTGAAATGTCTTGAACACACTCTGTCCCCCGAGTAAAGTGTGTTTTGTTAATTTTATTGTTTGATCGGTAAAGACGGCGGCATAGTGAGAGAAACAACAGCAGCTCATTCTCTTATCTCTTATTCTCAGCAGCTTATTCTGGTCAAGAACCACTCATTCAGACTGGAAGAGACAGAAAACAGTAAACATGAACATGTTCTTACAAAATGTGAGTTAGAGGTTAATGTTTCAGAAGTTTTTGATGGTAATGTTGTTTGTCTTGCCAGTTTATGTATTTCTTCGTTTTGATTTAGGAAAGGAAAGGAAAGGATGTGACATGTGGCCAGGCATGGTTTCCCATACTAAGAATTTGTGCTCTGCATTTAACCCTTCCAAGTGCACACACACAGCAGTGAGAAGTGAACACGCACACACCCGGAGCAGTGGGCAGCCATTGCTGTGCCGCCCGAGGAGCAGTTGGGGGAACAGTGCCTTGCTCAAGTGTCTCACCACAGTCGTGGTATTGAAGGTGGAGAGAGCGCTGGTTATTCACTCCCCCACCCACAATCCCTGCCGGACCTAGGACTCGAACCCGTGACCTTTGGGTTACAAGCCCAACTCCCTATCCATTAGAGCTTCATTACGACTATATGAGAATTAAACCTTTAATGACAGAAATGAGGATTTTAAGTATTTAAGTATTTACCATGTTAATTTGCTGTTATTGATATACTGTTATAGTTTTTGTATATATATATATATATATTATTTTTAGGTTTTATTAAGGTTTTATTAAGTCATTTTAGTATTAAATCTAAAAAAGAAAAAAAGCTAAATAAATAAAATAAGTTTGTGTGTGTGAGAGTATATATAGGGTTTCAGTTAGGCAAGAACAATAATGTTTTGGTTTTGTATATATAAACTGGAATAAAAGAAATAAGCTTTTTTTACAGTTAACAATAATAACCCTGCATATGAAGAGTAAAAAATGACTGTGATTTTAATGGTAAAAAACTCTGAAAATGCTATGGTAAAAACCTGTTAAATGGTTAATGGTAAATTCCTGTAAAATTTACAGGTTATAAACGTACACTGACATTCCCAAAATTCCTTGCATTGCATTTAAAATTTAGTTTGAAACAAAACCTAAAATGTAATTACCGTATTTTTTACGGTTGAATTTTACAGCAGCCACAGGTGACAGGTTTTTTAGCGTAAATTTTACTTTACAGTGTATGTTTTATTTTCAGTGTGTAATTAGGCAGTAAGTCATCAGTTCAGATAATGGTTGTCCATGAAGAATAATATTTTAGAAGTTTTTACTTTTTCTAAAGAACATTTAAAGGAATAGTTCACCCAAAAATTATATTCTGTCATCATTTGTATGAATGTATGAAATTCTGTATGAATTTCTTTGTTCTGATGAACACAAAGGAAGATATGTTTTGGGTCACCATTGACTACCATAGTAGGGGAAAAAAATACTATGGAAGTCAAAGGTGACCCAAAACAGCCTGATTACAAACTTTCTTCAAAAAATCTTCCTTTGTGTTCAGTAGAACAAAGAAACTCATACAGGTTTGGAACTACTCGAGGGTGAGTAAATGATGACAGAATTTTTGTTTTTGGGTGAACTATTCCTTTAAGTGGTGTTTTCCATGTTGCTAGAAAGTTCCTAAGGTGCTCTAAGCGGTTGCTAGGGTGTTACTAGGCAGTTTCTTAGTGGTGTAAATCTGTGTGAATAACCTTCTTGAATATCTACTAAGTCTGAGGGATTTTTATGTTATGTTATGTAAAGTGGAGTGTGAGAACAGGCTCAGCACATGAGGAACATTCTTCACCTTTAGGCTTTAAAATGTCAAGATTCAGTGTTCTTCAAAAGTCACAGCACGTTCAGAACAACGATTTGTGACGTAAAATGTGTTTGTGTTCATTTTAGAGAAACTGTATAGATCATT
Organism: Enteromius mattozi; assembly: GCA_032359235.1. Classification (NCBI taxonomy): domain Eukaryota; kingdom Metazoa; phylum Chordata; class Actinopteri; order Cypriniformes; family Cyprinidae; genus Enteromius; species Enteromius mattozi. The sequence continues at coordinate 373,860 of JAUMHE010000085.1, read as the reverse complement.
TAGTTTTCCAAGTGTCACTCTGAAGGTGAGTTGAAGATGCGCTGAGCCCCAGGGGTGTCTGGGTAATTACTGAAGTCATGAAGAGTATATGTAATGTTTGTTGTACCCTGGGGTGCAGCACTAAATTGTACTGAGATCATTGTGTTTTGGTCGTCGCCCTTAAAATGAAAAGGACTCTTTTAGTGACAGGTTTATGCACAGTATTCCTCACAGATCTCCACTCCCTGAAAGAGTTAGTGTGACTGCTGAAGAAAGAAACACAATTAAGCTGCATCACTGCTCTTAAACGCTGTGCCTTATCATCTAATGCATGAAAAAAGGCTTACATTACAATTTTAATTCATAAATATTGGAATAGGAATGCACCTACACTGGACTATTTTAAGAAGTTACTTAAAAGTTATTTTTATTAGTAAACATGAGCATTTATCTATAATCGATTAATAGCATCAAAAAATAAAAGTTATCTTGGATGCAATTAATCTTCTGACAGCACTAATTAATCTTTATCTCTCACAAAATACATTTTTGTACTATTATATTGTCATGCATTTTTATTTTCGACAGACTAAGTATTTCTGAAGTATTTTAGAGTATCATGGAATCATGTTTGTAATCTCACTTGAGGTAAAGCATGGAGTCAAACTGTCTGATTGAGCTGTTAAAAGTCTCTGATTTCTGCTGCCCTCAGAGCGAGACCTTTGACCCCACCGGTCCCAGGGTTCACGTGGCTTTGAACCCCGACGCTTACACGTCACAAATCACATATGAAGCAAAGAGTTACGCGTTCAAGTGCTCTAAAAAAAAAAAATGTTGTCATAGGAGTTTCTATGCTGTTTTGATCAGTTGCTAGGTGTTTCCTATAGTTTCATGTTATGTAGCTGTTAGGTGTTCTTGGTGGTCATTTAGACAGTTTTAGGACATTCGTAGCACCTTTTATTCTCATTGGCATATTTCAAACCTTTCACACTGAGCCCCTGCTTTTGCTATTCTAAAAAGAGGGTAATGTCTAAAATGAGAAACAGACATTTTTCCGTCTTTATATGTAGGTCAGATGGCAAAGAGGGAGCAGCTGTTAATCAAAACCCTGTATCCAAGGAGAACCAGCACTCCAAGATGACTTCCTGATGCTTCAGCTGATGTCATGCATTTTCATGAGTGTTAGTCACTGATGATCTGTGAGGAAACCAGACAAATGTGAGCCGACAGTACAGATCCGATCTGATTGTGTTTATGATTTGATGCTGCAGAGCTCGGCACACGTTTGTTCTCTGAATACGGTCCTTGTTGAGTGCCTGTGAGTAATGTGAGACTAATGGAGGAATGGAGGTGTTTCATTCCACAACAAAGTGCTGGTACCTCCATTCTTGCTCTGACAGGACAGATATCTATATCCGCTGTGAATCATATCAAGATCTGCCCACAGAAACTAACAGTTTCCATCCGCTGTAGATTGCTTATTTTGTCATTCCCAACCTGTGTGCCGTTTATTTTTCTCTGTGAAACATTCAACAACTTTTGAAGCATCTTCATGCAAATCTTTTCCATTCTGTAGATGATTTCTGCCAAAACTTCAAAAAGGATTACAATCCACAAATATCAAAGGTTGCAGTGCCAAACACGTGTCCAAAAATCCAGTAGGCAAATAACATAAGGATCAAAAAAATGCAATCTGCAGAGATCTGCACTCGGCTTATTTGTCACAAAAACATGTGCAAAAATGCAAAAGTGCAGAACGCTTTCGGGTATTAACTCGTTAAACTAATTTATTTTGTACTAGTTGGTCAAATTTTGTAATGTTCATCTGATCTCATTTTGTAATGGACTTTTCTTTAAAGACATTTTTCTTGGATTGTTTGAGTGCTCTAAAGAGAATATAGGAAAATATTACTTAATTCATTTGATTCACATGAACAAAAATCTGGCTCTAAACTTCTCTTTTCTTTATTAGAAGTTGATCTAGAAAAGTACATAGAAAGTATCCGAGGTTCTGTTAATTCTAAAACAGTAAAAATGATTCGCGAACCATTACTTCATATCGAGACTTCGAAGCAACAATTCAACTCGTGAAATGATTTGCGAACCCGGTCAAAAGTTGGAATCTAAATCGGGTGATTCATGAAATGTGGTAAAATCCCGATCTGAATCAAATGGCACGATACGCGATCTGAATCGAGTGCAGCTTCGAAATGGTTTAATTGATTCTGAGTTTCGAAATGCTCTGTTTCACCCATCACTACTTTTAAAATCATCACAAATGACGTCGGAGTTCTTAAATGAATGGCTCGTTTGAACTTCTTCTAGTCAATCGCTTGAACTGAACGATCGAAGTCACGAGCTTGAATGTGAATCAATCGGAGTGATTCCAGCGTAAATGACTCAGTTGATTCATTTTGTCTGTTCCTCTTTTCACATTTTCAGTCATGTTTACACGACACTGTCAGTACTATTGTTAAGCCCCATTCACACCAAGCACGATAAAGATAACGATAAAAATATATTTCTAAAAAATCGTTCTCAATGTTACAGAGCAGCGTCCACACCACAACTATAACGATAAGGTGCAGAGAAACGATATGGTTGGAATCATTTTTAGAACGATTTTTCCAGCTTATGAACGAAACAAATATTGACAGCCAATCAGAATCAATCCTGCTATCACGTGCTTAAGAAATTAAAGCGGCAGACGTGCTTGTGCTTATAATAAACAGAGACATCGTTCGCTGGTGTGGACGCAAATATAATTTTGTTATCGTTATAGTTATCGTGCTTGGTGTGAATGGGCCTTTAGGGTGTTCTGAGTTGTTGTCAGGGTGTTGCTAAGGACTTTTTAGGTGGTTCTGGGATGTTGCAATGCAGTTTCTAATGTAGCTATTCTGATTTGCTAGGACATTATGCGGTTCCCAGAGTTTTTGACGGGATGTTGCCAAGGAGCTTCTAGAGTGCTGTGGACGTTTTTCTGTGTTGTGATTGGTTGCTAGAATGCTGTTCCCAGAGTTTTGGCTGGGATGTAACAAATCAGTTTCTAGAATTCTCTGATTGGTTGCTAGGGTGTTACTATGCAGTTCCTACGGTGTTCTAACTAGTAATTTTAGTAAATCAACTTATTTCAGTTGTATTTTTTATGTTTATAAATTTAGATTGTTCATCTAATATTTCCTAGGTTAGAAATGAAAGTTGCATTAGCTTTTGAAGATCTCGAATAACAGAAGATCACCTGTATTGTCTCATGTGTTTGTTTTTGTATAATTCAGAGCCGTAGTGTGTTTAACAGCGATCAAACCTTGTCTTGTGTGCATCTGTTGAATCATCTAACCTGTAGAACTGTGCTAACACACACTTTAATTAACTCTATTTGCTCGGTTCACCCTGTGTAAATTTATCATCTTCTTTATATCACCATATTTATTATACAGCAGCACAGAATGAACGGATAGATTTACAGGACAGTGTGTTTCATTTCTAAAAATATCTTGTTTTGCGTTCCACAGAAGAAGTAGTGAAACTGCTGAAGTGTTTGTTTTCAGTGAGGACGTCTGATATCAAATGTCCTCATAGCAGGAGAAGACAAACACCACATGGCTGATCAGAGACAGATGAGGATGTGAGAAGACAAGCTCAAGACACAAACACACCCAAAGGTGCTTCATCACAGCAGGAGGCTAATGAGGGAGAGAAAGAACAAACAATAAAGTTTGCTATTTAAATTTAGTTCTTAGTTCGATATGTGTGTGTGTGTGTGTGTATATATATATATACATATATTTAAATGTGCATTTAAATACACATGATAAAAGAAAAAAATAGTTAATAAAAATGTGTAGACATATATGAAGTAGTGCTGTCAAACGATTAATCGCGATTAATCGCATTCAAAATAAAGGTTTTTCTTTACATAATATATTTGTATGTA
>JAUMHE010000085.1:316747-332322 GCA_032359235.1 Enteromius mattozi | reverse complement strand
AAACAATGCAGATTTATTTTCACAGCCACCTTTGCTCAGATTTACCAAGAGTGCCAATATTAGTGGAGGGCACTGTAAATATACACATAACGCACATATTATGCAAACAAAAACTTTTTTGTCAGTTCAGTTCAATTCGTATTTGATTAATTGATGAAGAATTATTTCTGTTTGTGATGATAAAAGAGTTGATAAAACAAGCAGCTTGTCATAACTACAGCATAAAGTACAGTTTTTGAGTCTATACGGAGACTCTGATCTTCTACACTTTCACTTCAGAAAAATTCCTTTCACATCCATTTCTGTTTGTTTTGGTCACGCTAAAACTTCCGCAGGAATCGTGAACACCCAAATATCCAAATATCTGCTTAAGTTATGCGTTTCATTGTGAAGGGTTTCCATAGCGACCTTCAGACGGATGTGGGAGGAAAAGAAGAGATGGAGAAGCTCATAAGATGTGGTTTTAATTGCTTTGGGTTGCCATGGCAGGACAGTGAGATTGGACGGGTTCCTTGTGTTTTCATGCATGCTTGATATGAGAGGAGGTTATGAGGTGGCGTAGAGTTCACCTCAACATGTCTGCTTAATGAGTTTCTTGATACGCTTAATGATTATTTTTCAGAAGAGCAGATCAAAATAAACAAAGTTATGACTTTATGCCCCATCATCATCACACTCTTCAAGTCTCTTGTTTCAGAGAATAATGCTGTGCTGTTTGTAATACTGGCTGCTGATTGGCTGTTCAGGTGCCAGTCAACTGTCTGGCCCCACCCCCTCATAAATAATGCATGAAGGCTTACAAACAAACATTCTGTGGATACACTGCTTGAAACCTGGAAACAAAAACATAAATGATTTGTTAAGAGATAATTATCTTTCTATTTCAACATTTCCCAATTTAACGTGTTACTTTCGCTTTGTTTTCGTGTAATTTATAGCATTTGTAACGGTGGAATTGAAAGTGTGCTAATTAATATGAAAGTTCATCTTTAATGCTCAGAAACGCCTTTGTCTCTCTCAGCACAAGAAAACTCAGCAGTTTTTCCACATTATGCTTCCTGTTGTATCAATAAAATATGCCAAGACATGTTAATGAACCATAGAGCAGCATTAAGATCATTCATATTCATCTCCAGTCACTTGACCTGCAGCGGGAAACAAAATAGACACCAAACTAAATAATCTGCATAAAATAAAAACTAAATAGAAACAGAAGAAAAAACTAAAGGAGAAAAAGTAAAAGTAAATCAGACACAGGAACAACATAGAAACGGAAGAAAAATAAAATGACATGAAATGTAAAAAAATAATAATTGGGACAGAATAAGGAAAATTAAATTGCATAAAATAAAAATAAACTACAGAAACAAAATAAAATTAGGGAAAAAAGTATCAGTGGCATTATGCTGTTTCTTTCCTGTATGCGCTGGAGAATGTGAAGTTTACTGCAGATCTTGGAGGAACAGGAAGTTCAGGGGACTTTTAAGGAAGTACCTAAGAGCAGTACAGATTATAGGTATTTAGGAATTTGACTGATGTCTGATGGAGTTACAGTCGTCTTGGAGGAGCTGAGGACAAACACAGGACTGGTGAGTCAAAGACTTGTTTTCTTTCTGTTGTTCTTGTAGAAATGTTTTTATTTGTGAACGATCTTTAGTTGACATGTTTGCACCCGTCATATTTTAGTATCTTTGATATACTATTACAGTTCTCTCTAATATTTTGAGTTAAATTATATTTTTAATATTTTCTGTTTTGATTTTGTAAATATGTCTATATAATTCTAGTTTTATTTATTTTAGTATTAAATTAAACTTAAATGAGAATTACTGTCTTTGCTATTGGCTGAAATAAAATGTTGAATGTTTGAAATGTTTTTATATATATATATATATTTCAGTTTTATTTATTTATTTATTATTTGAAGTAATACTTTGTTTCTTTGTTTGTTTTTAGTTAATAATAACCCTGTTTTGTACATAAGAAGTTAAAGCACTTTATTGGGATTTTCATCTGTTTTTGTAGAGTTTTTGTTGACTTATTTTAGATTATTGTATTGAATATTTAATTTTTAGTAACTTAAAACACTTGTAGCAGCAGTAGTTTGTTTTAGTTGAATCTGACTCTGTTCAGACTCTATTGGGAAGCGTTTTTGTTGTGATTCTCTGACAGATGAGATCAGATCTCATGTCCTCACTGGAACAGGAAGTCACCTCTGAAGGGAGTGTCACTCACTTCCTGCACAGGCTCGTAATAATCAGATGACATGCAGATCTGAGCTCATGTCACTGATATCATCACAGCACATCTCGTGATGTTGAACTAATTGAAGTTAATCAGAGGATGTGTCTGCGTGTGACGAACGGCTCGAGTGGCTTTAGTTCGTTTAGTTCCTCATTTTCTAATTAGCGGACGAGACTCTGTGTGAATTAAGTGTGACAGCTCATTAGCAGCACTTCATTACTGTGATTCATCAGTTTTCAAACCTGAAACTGAAGCCTGTGAATCAGTGTCAACACTGTTAACTAAGTCATGATCACTATTACTAATACTGACACACTGAAAAACTGTTTTCTGAACATTCCTGAATCAAGATACGTTTACTGGATACATTCTTTCTCTTTCTCTGTTCTACTAAATACTCCATTCTACTACATTCAACTCCGCTGCACCTCATTATAGTATGTTCTACTCAATTCCACAGTTTTACTGTTCAATACACCAATTTGTTTAACTCTATTATACTGTTTTTATTTTATATTCTACTCTGATATACTTGTAATGTAACACCCATTACATACTCCAATCAGCTCTACTATATATTCTATTCTATTCAATTTTTCTATTCTGTTCTGTTTGTTTTATGCTCCATTCTTCTCTGTTCTTCTGGAGTTATTGTTTATACTCCATTCTGTTCTATTCAACTCTATTATACTCAGTTCTACCAATTTCTACTTCATTCTACTTTATTCAGTTCTATACTAGATACTTTTTTATTCTACATTACTCTGGCCTTTTTTTCTCTCTCCCTTTTACTCTCTTTTCTTTTATTTCATTCTCTGTCCTATTCTATTTAACTCTAATGTTTAACATTCTACTAAAACCTACCCTTTTATACTCCATTCTACTCTGTTCTACTATTTTATGCTTCTCAGTTATACTCCTTTTTACAATTCTACTATATTCTGCTCTTTTATGCAACTCTAATATAGTCCATTTTACTATTCTCAACTCTCTGCTACCCTGTATACTCCACTTAGCTCTAGTCACCACTAATATATCTATTCTTCTATTTATGTTTTATGTTTTATGCTACCTTAATATAATAATATACTCTAAATTTTACTTTATCCTACACTTTTATACTTCATTCTAATATGTGCTACTCTAATATATATTTACTATACTCTACTCTCTGCTAATCTGTATACACCATTCTACTTTATTCAACACTATTCTGCTCTTTTATACTTATATTCTACTCTGTTCAACTGTAATATACTCCATTCTACTATATTCTACCCTTTTATGCTCTATTCTACTGCATTTAATTCTAATGTACCACAGCCTATTCTACCAATGTTTTACGGCACTGTATTTTATTTAACTCTAAAATACTACATTCTACTCTATTCTACAATATTCTACCCTTTGATAGTCCATTGTTCTATATGCTTCTATTTTATTTTTCCATCCCACTCTATTCAACTCTAATATACTCTATTCTACTAAATAGAATATTCTATTATTCCCTTTCATTTTCTTCAGTTTTTCTCTTTTATACTTTGTTCTACTCTTTTATGCTACTCTAGTATACTCCATTTTTATATACTCTGCTCTATTCAACCCTTCTATACTCTATCCAACTCTAATGTACTCTATTCTTCTCTAATTTACTCTAATATAATCCAGAAACTCTACTCTGTTCTGCACATTTATACTACATCCTACTTTATTCTTTTCCTTTATACTCTATTTTACTCTATTCAACTTTAATATCTTCCACTATACTAAATTCTAAACAAAAGAAAAATACAGGGTAATCATTGCAGTGTAATTTCATTGTGAAAACCTTGCTTTGTTCTGAAAGTTGATGAAAGATGTGCTAATATAATTAAGTCTTTATTACAAAAACACTTCATTAATACAAATGACTGTTAAAAGTTGGACTCATCTGGTTTTATCTGTATTGAATATATCATAAGTGATAACGCAAGGCAGTCTTTTGGTTTAGTGTAATGGTGTGTTATGACGTCTTTATGCTTTATTAAATCATGCAGTAATCAACATCTCAGCAGGTTTTCAGGTCAGTAGTTTTATAGCTGATCTGGTCTAATTGTGCTGATGTGTTTTACGGCAGACGAGGCTCGGCGAGGAGCTTGTTGAACAGCTGCTGGAGATGACAGATACTCTCTGGGCTCGGTGTGAGTGTGTCATATTGATTCCCGAGCCGATAAACCGGTGTCTGACCTCTGCCAGCGCACCAAGCTCTTATCAGCCATCGCTCCAGACGGAGAAACACTGCGCTCGGCTCTCGTCTTATCGCTCCGGCCGTCAGCGGACGGCATCCGGTGTCTGAGCTGATGAACGGCTCTGGCCTCTTCCAGGAGATAAACCCACAGCTTGGCTTGGGCTCCTGCAGCAGGATGGATTAGCCATCGATCTTAACTATCCTGAAATTGAGTTATTATTTTTCCCAATGTCATTACATCAGGATGATGGAGATTGTGATTCCCAGCGGAGCGCCTCTCTCTTTAAAAATTCAAGAAAAGAGCTAGCAAGAGTTCAGGTTTAGAACCATGTTTGGTTCCTCAATGACCAATTCTTAAAAGAAGCGTTTTATTTGTTTTAATATTCTTTTCTACTTTTAAGAACTTTGGGAAGATTCCACAGATGTCAAATGTTCTTCATGGAGCCATCAATGCTGATAACTTTTCGTGGAAACTTCACTCTCATGTCATTCACACCTGTATGAATTAAAATTCCGCACAGATTTGAACCACACATTAAAACTGACCACATTTGAACTGGTCACACCAATTTATGGCCCAACTGATGGCCATAGGCAGCGGGTGAGCCGACTTCAGGGTAAGGCTAAAATTAGACTAATGTTAGTGTTATTCTATTAACACACACACATCATAACACAAAAATAAAACCAGCTAATTGTGACTTTTTATCCTACAATTCTTACTCTTTCTCACAACTGTGAGTTTATATCTCATAGCTAATTCAGATTTTTATGTGAGTTCACAATTGCGAGCTGTAAAATACAATGCTCAGGAAAAATAGAGTCTATTTTTTCTTACAGTTGCGAGTTTATAACTCACAATTCTGACTGTATAACTCACACTCATGAGAACTAAAGGTTTATATCATTACATTTTCAAAAAGAAAGAAGTGTAAACAAGAAAAAGTATGACCTTTTTTTTACTCAATGGGCGGAAAAAGGTTTCCATAAGTGCTAGATATGGGTGCCAATATTTTTATATAATGAGATCGTAATTTAATAAAAACATTGTAAGTGCACTTTGTTGTTTATGAGGAGTGAATTCACAAGAGTTTAGAATTAATTCAGTGTATTCAGTCAGTCGTTTCAGCGATGACTCATCTGAACACCTCTGATTGGCCATTGCACTAATAAGCTCAACAGAATCGCGTGTGATTGATTATAACACACAATACTGTAAAAAAGCATCATTAGATGCATCAATTTAATGCTGCAATGGACACTTCAATTTATTTTCACTTTATTTGTGACATCCTTAATAGATTAAGGATTGAATAGAATTAGTTTAATTGTACAGGGGTATATTTGTCCAATTTGATGGCATTTTTGCACAGACAGTCAATGAATTATTAGATCAGTAGAGCAGTTGTTGGGTGTTTCTCAGCTCATTGCTGCTGTAGCTGATTTATTTTCTCGGTCTCTTCAGAGTGAACACACATCATGTCGATCTCTGGAGGACAAGCCTTTAACATTAGTGTAATGCTAAAGGCCGTGACTGTGTGTGTGAGAGATACTCAGGTATTAGTCTATATAAGTGTCTGTCTTCATGCGCTCATGCTAACACGTGTGGTGTGAGATATGATTTATGAGTATTGTAGCTGTCAGTCACGCTCTCCTGCTTGTTTAGAGACAGTGTCTCGATGCACTGAAGTGATAATTCAGCGTTTGCTCATTGATTTACTGTTAGCTGTGATTATGGTGACATTTAATGATTTAACACGCATTGATTTTACTCCTTATCAGCTGTAATCAGAGACACAAATTCAATGACAGGACTGAAGCGATTTAATGAAAACATATCGCAACAATATTGTCATGGTTTATTGTCTGTGTAATTCATGATTCATGTGTAATATTTTTGAATTAATGCTTGTTCTGTTTGCGAAGTGAAGGGCTGTTCTTACTATAAAAACCTCTAATGTTTGCTTCTGGTTTCTAAGAATCCTGTCTATATATATATATATATTAAATTGCAACAAAACGTTGTGCTGTAAAAAAGTAGCATTTTTTTATTCTGTGTCAGAACAAAAAGCCTTAATGACGAGATTTAAACTCAGAATCACAAGGAACAGAAATTGTATTTATATTTAAAAACCTAAATTGTAAGATTTAAAAAGAGAAAATCATGTAAAAAAAAAATATGCCAGCACTTTTGTGTGCTACTTTGCACAAATACAGCAGCAAATGCAACAGTAAGAAAACATCTATATATGACATTCTGAGAGAAGAGATTTTTGCTTTTATGAATGTAATTATTGTTAGTAAGAGCTGAATCTCATGTGTCTTCAGTTCAACTTCACTAGAAAGTATTTGCTGATAAATTCATGCATCTCTCTAAAGCAGGAACATGCAGCCTGTGGATAATTCACCAAGACAATCAGAAAAATGAAATATTGTGCATGTAGGGCTTTGAATAAAACATTTCTGCATTTGGCATGTGCTTTTATCCAAAGTGAATTGATATAGGGCTTGATTGTTATTCTGTTGGTGTCTTCTCTGAGAGCTGAACTGTGCTTCTGCAGATTTCACACTTCATAAAGCATCACATCATTTAGTGAAAAACTATGTTTGATGTCAGTAAATGTAATGTTTACACCCCGGCAGCTCATTTTTAAAGCTGTGCATTTATTTATTTTAAATGTACAATAATTTCCTAAATGTGTATAGGGGTAAACATGTTATTTTCACAGAGACTTCAGCAGTATATGTTGTGTTGTATGCCAATGAGGACTATTAAAAAATGAGCTTTTTCCCCAAAGTTTGTTTGTATGTGACTCAAGAAGTATTAAAGATATATCAATATCATTTTAGAATACACTTTTTAGCAAATATTTCTTTTGGTATCTTCATTTTTAAGACCCCAAAATGTTCATATGCATCTCAATGTAGCTATATGTTCGACATTAAATAGTTGAAAACAAACTGTGGGTCACTGCATTCAGCTGATACTGATTGGATTTAACGAGGAATGTATAAATAAATAAATAAATAAATAAATAATGCTGAAACTAGAAATCTATCTTGTTTCGCTCTATCAGAACAACTGCACTGAACGCACCGAGCTATGCCAAAAACACTCCTTTTCCAAAGTTTGCATGCATGTAACTCAAGACATATTAAAGATATCTTAATATCCTTTTAGATTCTGGTAGATTGTGGTATTTTGACTCTCAAGGCCCAGTATGGTTCAGTCCCACAGATACGAGGATCTCAGTGCGGCTTCATGTGCAAATTGTTACATTTTGTTTTGCTGATTTTCAGTGCTCAGAAAGCTGATGATTAATGTCTAAAGAGGAATATCTAAAGAATAAATAACACTGAAACTGTAAATCTGTCTTATTTCCCCTTTCAGCCAAACAATTGCTAAAGCACACCTGTCAAAGTAGTGCCAAAAACACTCTCTGTTCCAAAGTTTGCACGCTTGTAACTCGAGACGTTTTTTTTATTTTATGACAAAAATCATTAGGATATTAAGTAAAGATCATGTTCCATGAAGATATTTAGTACATTTCCTATCATAAATATATCAAAACATTTTTGATTAGTAATATGCATTGCTAAGAGCTTCATTTAAACAAGTTTAAAGGATTTTCTCAGTATTTAGATTATTTTGCTCCCTCAGATTGCAGATTTTCAAATAGTTTTATTTCAGACAAATATTGTCCTCTCCTCACAAACCAGACATCAGTTGTACAAGAAATCTCAATAAAAAAACCTAAATTGACTAATTTTGTGATTACAGTTGATCCTTATGCTTCATAAATGCTTATTGTTTTAATCTGATCACACTGAACACAGTCTGAACACAGGAAAAGTATGCATGCTTTTCAGAGTCTATAGTCTATAAATCCTGATGTGTGTGTCACTTTGAACAGGATCAGATCTGACTGTGTGTGTGTTCTCTGAGTGAGTCTGTAGCTCCGTGATGGATGGCAGATTCATTCTGAGCTCTTTATTCAGTGTGTATTACACAGATTAGCCCGGTTTCTGCCGTGAGTCCTGTGTAATCCAGCTAGTGTTTAGATGTGTTTGCTCCGAGAGCTGCAGGAATACACCCGGAGTGTGTGTGTGTGTGTGTGTGTGTGTGTGATTGATGAGGTTTTAACACTTGATTCAGATGAGAGTCCATCGGTTATCAGAGGATCTGTGTGTTTGTGCTGACGGCCTGGAATTAACCAGTCAAATTTATTCATCTTTAGCTGAGTCGCATATGCATGCATGCATAATTTACATAATCACACGACGTATGGTTTTCACGTAGACTATGCATGAACAGAAACATATTTCAGATTTAAATAGCAGGCGTGTAGATGCTCTTGATCAGGGGTTCCCAGACTGGGCTTTGTGAATAATTAATAAAATAATTAATAACATGTGTAAATAATTTAATATAATATTATAAATCATGATGCATTATAAATAAATATCAAGCTGAAATATATAATTTATATAATTCTAATTATAATAACATATAATGTAATATGAATAAATGTCATGTTAAAATATATCAATAATTTAATATTACATAATTTTATTACATTCAAATGTTATTAATTTTATGTAAGAATAAATGTTAAATGAAAATAAATATATGATAAAATCTAAACATTATGATATAAATAACTACTTAATCATATAATTTTATTTTTAAAATTACTTATATATATATATATATATATATACACAAAAATAAATTATAATATAATGTCAAATTAAAATATATAAATATTGTAATATAAAAGATATATAAAATATATCATTATTGATAATGAAATTATTATTCACACTCTCCTCTAGCTTGTTTCATATAGGGATCAGATAAAGCTGTATTGTATATTGTTTCTTTTGTTCCTCTATATTAGCTTTGGATAAAAAAGTGTTTGCTAAATGCATATTGTACAGTTAAAAATAAAAACAATGCAAATAAAGCATTTAGTTAAACCATAAAGGCTTTTATTTGTTTTCATGTCATGTGACCAGAAAGCCCAAATGTGTCCAAGGTCACAGGGGTCATGACTCGGCTGCGCTGCTGGATTTCATTTATAATGTAGCTGAGTGTTTTCCTTCCAGGCCTTAACTAGTATTATTTGTCAGTCAGGGGTTAATAGGATTGGTAGTTGACATGGCTATTAACCAGCCTGGCCTTGATCTGACGGGACTATTAACCAGCTCTGGTGAACATGACTGATGCGCTGCTGTTGCCAGATCGCTCAGAAAACAGCTTTATTGTGAGAGTCTATAGTGAAGTGATGATCTGCTCCACAACAGCTTTAGAGCCACAGAAGAAAGACGTTTGAGGATCAGAACATAGAAAAAAATCTGAACTAATGACATACTATCAGCCCATAATGATCATTCATCAAACTGAGAATATTACCAGCAAATTAATAAATATTAAATATTTAAAGAACAAATGTCTTTCAAATATTTAATTTAAAAAGCCTATTTTTAAGAAACATTATGATTTTGCATTATAGCCTTACTTTTATATAACAATTCTTACCATAAAACAAAATTACTGTAATAAATAGAATCACCAGTGTGAATAATAAGCTAAATAAACAAATAAATAAATAAAACGCATTATGGTAACGAGGATTTGGAGCTAAATTTTGCAAAAGAATTAAATATTTGTGTATAAATGTCTTTAAAATATTTATTAATAAAATAAAACATGTTTAAGCTTTTATTAAAAAAAAAAAAATCTTATTACCATAAAAAATAGAAGTATTATATTAAAGTAGTAAAATTAATAAATTAACATAAAATAAAAACAAATATTTATGTATAAATGCCTTTAAAATATTTACTGGGAACATGAAGCACTTTTTTTTACCACTATGTACAGTGTATAAATAAATATATATACATATACATATACATATTTATTTATAAATGTCTTTAGCAAGAAATTAAGAATCATAAAATGTTTGTTCAACATTAATTTTTTAACTTTAATATGAAAATGCAAATGTTTCTGTGAGAATCACTGGTATGATGTATAAAATGCAACTAAATGAAATACGTGCAGTTATATGATTTGTAAATAAATGCAAGATGAATTAAAGGCATTAAAAATAAGATTTGATTCTGCTCTTGATTGGATCAGTGTATGAATGTTGTAGAGATACAGGTCTTTGTTCGGCGTCTGTTCTGTTAAACTGAACTGAATCTCCTCATGAATTCATGTCTGACTCTTCAGAAGCGTGTTTGATGAAGGACCTGCTGTTAAGAGCTTCTCCACCTTCCTGAAGGTCCTCAGACATTCTGTGGAGTGGAGCCGAGCTGACCTCTGAACACTCAAACAGCACACTCATTACTGAGCAGAGTAATGTGTTTCAAGAGCAGACGAGATATCACACACTCCACCTCAGTGTTTAAGTGACACTGACTCCATTAAGAGTCAAATAGAAGTGCGCTGAAAATCTGCTCGCCCTCAGATCATCCAAGATCAGGATCAGTTAGTCTCTTCATCAGATTTGGAGAAATAGCATTAGTGCTTCAGCAATGGAAGTGAATGGGTGCCGTCAGAATGAGAGTCTGATAAAAACATCACAATAATCCACAGCACTCCAGTCCATCAGTTAACATCTGGAGAAGACACAAGATAAAACTAATCCAGCATTAAGATGTGTTTAACTCAAATATGAGTCTATAATCCATAATAAATCTTCCTCCAGTGAAAAAAAAACAAACACATCTCCTGTTGTCTCTCACATCAGAATCCAGACACATATCAGTTTAGAGCTGATTCAGACCAGAAAACTTTTTCACTGGAGGAAGAGTTATTACGGATTATAGACTTAGCTAAAAGCATCTTGGGTTATTGTGGGGCTTTAATCAGACTCTCATTCTGACGGCACCCATTCACTTCCATTGCTGAGCCATTGATGCTATATTTCTCCAAACCTGATGAAAAAACAAACTCATCCTACTCTTGGATGAACTGAGGATGAACACGTTCCATTTTTAGGTGAACCAATCCTTAAAAAAACAAGATTTTTTGCCTAAAACAAGAACAGATTTCTGTGAGTGGGATCTCCCCATTTGTTCTTGTTTTAAACATAAACTCACTTGATTTTAATACATTTGATGTCATTTTGCTTGTCTAGTAACTCTATGCTGATAGGTTGAGCAGGAAAACATGACAGAAACACTTCAGGAAGAAATACATCCCGTGCAGTGTAAACAGCTGATTAGTGAAGATGCCTGAAGTTGAAGATATGTTGGCTGTGGTATGGTAATGAGAGTTGAAGCAGATGTTTGGCGTCAGCAGGACTGTGATGGATGAAGCTGTGCTGGACGGATCGATCTTAACGTCTCCACACGGACTCATTTAACTCTGCTTTTAGTCATTGGCTCGGTCCATCATCTTCATGGAAGATACTCTGACATTTAGAGGCTGTTTCTATTGTCCAGTGTCACCGCGTGAATTAACTGACCCCAAACAATCCATCGACACGCAATAAACTCCTGGAAAGGTTCCTGTGTGAGATTGATGTGAATCCAATAGTGATGCATCGCTCTCTGGCACCACTTCAGATGTTAAATGAGCTAAGTTTGCAATTAAGAGCAGATTAGCTACAGGCCATGAGAGACACTCACTGAGACCCGAGGTCTCTCTCTCTCTCTCTCTTTCTCTCACTCATCCGCTGATCTTCAGAGTGAAATGCTGTGGAGTGATGCGAGGAAAGGTCTGTGCTCTTCATTAATGTTGTATGTGCCATTTGAGGCATTTATGTCTCCTCCTCGAGGCTCAGACTGAAAACATTCTCTCAAAGTTATGAGCAAATGTTCCACCAGCAACATTAATAAAGCGTTTGTTCTGTCGCCTGGTTTTAATAGCACTGTCCAAACAATTCATACATTTTTATTAGTGCTGCCAAACGCATCCAGAATAAGTTTGTATTTACCAAAAATATATGTGTGTGTACTGTGTGTATTTATTATACAGTACACTAAATTTTATGGAAATTAAAACTATTTTGGATGCGATTCATTGTTTGACATTTGTGTCCTCAAACAAAAGTAGTTTCACTTTCACAACGACACACAGCATCTCCAGAACATGGCGCCCGCAGCAACACTACAGCCAGAATAATAGCTCCGCCTTCTTTCTTTGTGTAGACATTTGCAGCTGCGGTTTTTTGCAGCACACACTCTGTGACGTAGAAAAGTGGAGGCGTGTTTAAATGAGTCGTTTTAGGGGAGTGTGGACAAGTCATAACTTTTTATAAAGAATATCTCTTTGGTTTTGAGACTTTAATCTTTACAACTTCAGGATCTTATCTCTGTACTAACAGCTCATAACACTCCACAGAGAAAGAAACACTTGAAATCACATCATATGACCGCTTTAATAATGTTGGGTACAATTCTCTTCTACAATAACTTAAGTAATTGTATGATTTTGTAGGACCTGTACACAGAAAAAATAAATAGACACACACACACACAGAATGTGATCATACTGTGTGTGTCTCTGGTGATGGTGGAGTATCTCAGAGATTAATTAGTGTTTAATCTGTCTGATGAAGAGCTGTGAAGCTGCAGACTCTCAGGAATCATGGTTCCTCGTCTCTCTGTTAATTGGCAGGAATCAGTGGCATGTAAACGACAAGACACACTCGAGCCCATCTAATGAGTGTGTTTGTGATTTCAGTGTTTTACTGCAGTGTGTCAGGCAGCACAACGATTGCTTGCTAAAATTCATTATAACTTCAGAACTTCTTGGTCATTTACGCATTTATTCAGCTTTAACTGATCAAAACAATTTTATACTTAAAAAGATCCTGCTTTAAATAATATTAGGCAACCTTTTTCATTCATAAATTGCATGCTTGGACATTTACAAATATGCAATTGTAACATTGTATATAATTGTTATTTTTATTTACATATCAATTGTTTTTTTGTTTTTTTAAATATGGTTAAATTATTGGATACAGTTCATCAAATGACTTACTGTTTTTAATCTCTGAGTTGACTTACAGTGCATTCAAGATATTATACATGCTATATATATATACAGTATATATATAATTATTTATAGCAATAGTTTTTAGTGTACAGTATGCAGCACACTAGTGTTTCCTTCTGAACATTTCCCTCCTGTCTTTTCTGTTCTCCCTGTCACTGAAGCATGTGGAGTGAAGCACACACACACACACACACACAAGTGATGAGACAGGCTGATAGTAATTGATTGATGACGGGGCCGGTAGCTGATGACAGGTTAGTTGTGTGGCCCTTAGACCTGCTAGTTCAGTTCTTACATGTGTGAAATAACCAATTACATCTCTGGACCGTCACAGTGAATGGCCAATGAACACCGTGTGTGTGTGTGTGTGAGAGAGAGAGAGATGAAGCTGACTCAGGTTAAATATTCAACCCCACAATTTAATATGTATTTTAAAATGCCAAAATTGATAAAGAATGTATTTTTTATATATTACAGATTATTTAATATTATGTATATAAAATAATTCATATTTTAAGCTGCTTTGGATAAAAGCGTTTGCAAAATGAATAAATGCAAATGTAAATCTAGATATCCAAAAATGTATGTATATTTAAAAAATACACAAACATAAATATTTTAAAATACTTTTTTATATTACATTTTTATTAATTTAATTTAATTTACATTAAATAAATATTTTTGCATATTTAATACATTCTGAAATATTTAATAACTATTCTTAAATATTGTAAACATAATATAGAGTGTACTTTAGTAATGGATGTTAAAGATCTGACCATCATCATTAGCCTGATGTTAGTGTGGTGTTTCAGAGGGCAGCGGTGGACAGAAGCAGTGAACCCTGGGATTGAGGTGTCTCGTTCAGTGATGGAGGAATGAGACGGTCCACCCCTGACCCCTAAAACACAATCACAGCCCTGTTTTGGTTCTAGATGCTCGTGCTGTGTAATGCTTCAGGAGCACAGAGACTTCCATAGTATTTTTTTCCTATTATGGAAGTCAATGGTGACCCAAAACAACCTGGTTACTAACTTTCTTTAACATATCTTAATTTGTGTTCATCAGAACAAAGAAATTCATACAGGTTCGGAACTACTCGAGGGTGAGTAAATGATGACCAAATTTTCATTTTTGGGTGAACTATTCCTTTAACACATTTATAAGAAGCCTATAACAGGTATATCACACACACACACACACCCCTGGCGTTTCTTATCTGTGGCAGGAGTGTTTCTCTCTCTCGGTGTAATACTGGGCTGTAAACTGACAGAGTGTGTGTTATTTCCCATCAGCCCGTGTCCGGCTGCAGAGGTGACCTCCGTATCTCCACCGAGCGCTATATCTGGATGTTGACACATTTTATGAGCGATTAGCTGCGTTTCACAGAGACCCCGCCGCCGCGAGTGTGACCTCTGACCCCGGCCGCTCCGCACTCGCAATTAGCTGACAAAACCAGCAGCACTAAATCTAGAGCAGTGTGTGAGAGAGAGGGAGAGAGAGTGTGTGTGTGTGTGTGTGTGCATGCTGTAGGTCGAGTAAAAAAGGCTTTTTCTCTAAAAATACACATTTACTGGAGTGTAAATGATAAAAGAGTAAAGGGAAAAAAGGCAGAAGAGTAACCTCTGCTGTAATGAATACAGAACAAATAAAAGGGTAACAGATATAATAAAGGAGTGATCTGTGAGAGTATATACAGTCCAAACTCAATTTATTGGGTATAATATGTCAGTTTACTTTATTTTGCTCTCCTCACTTAATGAACTATAGTGTCCACTAGTCAAAAAATATAAAAATTACAGTCATTTTACCACAGTTACAGAGTTAAATAATACACATCAAATATAATGATATAACAGAAGTTTTCCTCCTTTATTATTTATCTCTTATATAGTAATGTATATCCATGTTGGCAAAATTAAATAATTGACATTTTAATTAAAATATCACATTGAATATAATGTGTGTGTGTGTGTGTGTGTGTGTGTGAGTGTGTGTGTGTGTGTGTGGGTTTATGTGGTTTATGAGGACACAAATGTGTATAATGACATGGGTATAACATAGGTATTACAATATGTAGGTGAT
>JAUMHE010000085.1:299895-314482 GCA_032359235.1 Enteromius mattozi | reverse complement strand
ATAGAAAAGAAATAATGACATTTTAATGCATGATCAGTTGATTCAGAATTAGATTTTATAATAAATATATTTAAGCTATGACTTCATATATTTTATATCTTTTTGATCTGATCAGCCAGTGATTTAAACATTTAGTTGCCAAATTTGTACTATTCTTTTATTTCGATCTATTTCTCGAGTGTCATGACTTCCTGTCCCTTCATTTCCTGTTTCTTCTTTCAGACAGATTTTTCAGTAAAAGTCTCGTAGTGTCCTTTGACATCCGCATCATCAAACAGAGGAGTTTCCATAGCAACCGGTCCCACAGAAGCTGTTTGTGAGGAAACACTCACAATATCTGATGCTCTTTTCCCAGAGGACCAAACATCCAGACGCACGGCTGATTCTCATGTTTCGTGTTTTCTGTGAAAGTGTGTAACTAAAAGTGGAGTTTCTTAAAGAGCTTTGAGATATTCTGTCTGCATGGCATTAAACACACGGAGGGTCAGAAAACACCAGACAAATGAGTTTTTGAGGGGAATGCATTACATAACACTGTATTATAGATGAGCGGCTCTTATCAAAGATCACATCTGTCCTCCAGGAATCACAAACTACAGTCTCCATGCAGAATTTAACAGCTTTGAGGAAGATCTGAGTGAAACCAAGAGGCCTCTTTAATTTTTCATCAGTCAGAGTTGGACGTGAACACAATGACAGACCAGAACAGATTTCTGTGTTATCACTGCATAGAAAAAAAAAATGGTGTAGAAACAACATTCCCTCAAAAACTTCAAGTAAATTTCACAAATAATTACAAAATGTCAAGTAACACATTGAATTAAATGTGAGAAAGTTTTTTGTAAAACATATTTAAACTTTGTATTATTTACAGCATCAAAAATAATTGTTACATTTCCAGATTTCCTATAAAATTAATAAGTAAATTTAATTGAAAGTAAAAATAAGTAAATGTAATAAACGGGAAAAAAAGGAAATATAAAAGGAATGAATAAAAGGAAAAAATAAAGAAAATTGTAATTTAAAAGTAATTCAGTGGGATTTTTGACTGTGTGTGTGTTTTTAAATATATTTACAAAAAAACAAATATATTTATTTGTTTTTTATGAATGATTTTTGTTATTTGAGTACCTCACATTAAACTAAATAAAAATGAAAAATGTTGCCATGCCATCTAGATGAAAAATGTTAATATTTATTTTATTCAGGTAACAAAGTTTTTTTTTTTTTTCTCCCCCAAATGGTTATAGTTTCAGTTAACCCTAATAACCTTGTTTTGAATACCAAATGTCATCCTAATAGGAGCTGATCTAAAGAGTCAACATGAATTAAAAACAAACCTTTTTTAATGCAGTGATCTCACTGGCAGCTCATCCAATGTTTTTTTTAACCAATTTTTTTCACCATCCAATTAACTCCAGCTCACAGTTTTTCTCATTAAATATCCAGTTTCTCTAAAACACATCACATTCCTGAAGCGTAATAGCCTGTGAATGCTGTGTCATGTTGACTCTGATCAGTATGGATGGATAAACAGTGAAATGAAACTCGGAGTAAACAGTCAATATCATCTCACACCCTTTCTGATAAATGCATGTGATTTCATCTAGACATATTTGAGGAAATTCACCGTCTCTCATAGATCTTAAAGTTTCTCAGTCATGTCAAGAAGAAAGTCTGGCTGGATCATTTCCCCCTCGGCCGTAAGCACAGCTCTAAGCACGTCGTTTGAGAAACAAATGTAGGTGTCAGGATTTTATGGAACGGCGTCCATGAACATACAGCATTTTATGAGTCAATCCTGTCGGCTGGGCTACAAAACAGCCTTGTAAAATTGTTTCACCTCGGAGGTCAGAAGAAACACACCTGCTGCTGAAACCAATCAGCAGAGACATCGAGCCCATGGTCACACGCTTTCACTTTCTGAGTTTCCATGTCTGAAAATAACAGCGTTTCCTCATCAGAAACAGACTGGGCCATAGATTACTTTGGATAAAAGCATCCTCTAAATGCATGAATGTATATGTAAATGTAAATATTATTCTGCATGGGAAGATCGGTTATGTTGGTATTTGTTGTATTGAAGATTTAAATGTCAAAAACTGTATTGCTGTATTATTAATGATATTTGAGGCAAGACACCCCAGGTGAATAGGGTAAAAAATGAACTAAAATATATCACTATACTTTCCCAGTAGATTGATTACATAAAAAAATCGCAAACGTTTTTTATATTCTGAAATGTCAGGTTTAAATATACAAACAAAGCATTAAATATGCATTAATATGCATACATTTCCAGAAAATAAATCTGAACACTGGATAATGGCAAGTTCATTTTTTTTTCATTTTGTTGACATATTAGTGTTAATGGTTTTTACTCTCTTTTTATTGATCCATAAATCAGAAAATACTGTCAGCACATTTCACCATGTTCTTAGGCATGAAATATCGTATAAACCAGTGTGAGTGATATATGAACAAACCCTTCAGTAAAAACCTTTAAAATATAGAGAGGAATAAAACTCTAAGTATTGGTGTGTGTAAGTGCTGCTGAAGTGGAGAAACAAACTCATTTGGAGAAAAAAAACCTTTAATGTAACTAAAATATATAACGTGCAATAATAAAACCAGTGTTTAGGATATGAACAAATCCTTCAGTAAAAACCTTCAGAATATAGAGAGGAACAAAACTCTAAGTATTGGTGTGTGTAAGTGCTGCTGAAGTGGAGAAACAAACTCATTTGGAGAAAAAAGTCCTTAAAGATTTGTAATGTAACCGAAATCTACAGGCGCTAAAAGATAAAGTGTAACAATAAAACCAGTGTGAATGATGTGAACAAACCCCACAGTAAAAACCTTCAGAAAGTACAGAAGAATCAAACTCTAAGTGTGTGTAAGTGCTGTTGAAGTGGAGGAACAAACTTTTAAAGATATGGATTGGTACTGAATCTAGAGACGCAAATAGAAAAAATGCAGTGAAATGAACACTTAAATTCATATTTTGGATGTTTTCTTTTCACTAAATGGCATGTTATAAAAAGCCAGATAACCAGGAGGAGGATGGGAGTTGTGATTAGCTGAAGTTCATCATTCATAACACACATCTCAGCTTAAACACTTAACCAGCATCTGTTATGAGCCTATAAAGAGTGTTAGTATGAACTGAACTCCTCATAGAGCTCCTTCACTTCAGCCTTTGACTTCATCTTCAAACCAATTCCCCTGCCATCTGAATTGTTGAGCTGAACCATTTGAACATCAGAGTTCAGCATGTTTCTTCAGCTCGCAGCTGAACCGAATCTTTCAAGAGTTTTTCTCGGACAGACGTCCAGCTTTCTGATGACTTCAAGTTTCACCTCAGAGCTCAGTTAAATGACTTTCCTCTCATGCATGTTCACACTGGCACTGGTTTGATGAGGAAAAGCAGATTAACTCCATGTTCTTCTGAATGTTTTAATCTGTTTTGTGTTTCTCTTCACAGAACTGAGACTTTATTTCTACACTTCAACAGTCAGACGTTCTTCATGATCGCCCTAACATTCAATGTTTCTCCAGAATATGAACCAGAGGGACAGTCGAGTGAGTGGGTTTGGGCAAAATATCACTTGATGCCAAAAAATGTAGGCCTAGATTTCTGATTTATGTATTTGATTTATATATAAAAGTTCCATTCATTTAGATTAGTAGTTCTAAAACAGGTCAGATTTGTGCACTTATACAGGATAAATCTGTTTATTTTGAAAACAATTAAATTTGTTCAGTTAAAAAAGTATAACTTTTTTTATTTATGACAAGCTGTGGAACTAGCAATAATCAGTTAGTTCAAATGTATGAGACTGAAACAAACAGGATTTACTGATCATAAATATATAAACCTGGTAATTGTGTATTTCAAACACCTTCAGTTTATTAATACTCTTACAGAAATCTGACTTGTTTCATTTATGAATGACAAACATGCATTACATCAAGTGCATTAGTGTGTGTTTAAACGGTGTAATCTAAATAGATGGGAATTTGATGTGAGATTAAAATAAATCTTTAATTTTTACCCAAAAATCTTTAAGCACTGAATAATGTTTGTTAGCAGCATCTACTTTTTCAAAACCAATGGAAAAAAAGACAACAGAATACATATTTGATCATTTTTATTCTTTACCTGTTTTAGGAAAGGTATCTATATTTGTCATAAAAATGTGAAATCAACTGAAGAGCACTTTAACTGTTCCCCAAAACCACTCTAAAATAATCCAACCAGACCATTTTAGCCAATGTTTAAGAAGGATAAACATGTTTTCTGACTCTCTGAATGGCCTGATTACACACACTTTTAAATACTGAAAGTGTGTGTAAGTTGACATGTAAATAAACAGCGAGCTCTCTTTATTAGCATCTTGACATTCACATCTCATATTATAGTTTGTTTTTTGTTTAGTCGTGAATAATTCATGTTCTCGTCCATGTGTCTCTGAAATTGTTGCACTGCAAATATTTTGAAACGCTGAACTTTTGAGAAACTTCAGTGTCGGCAGCGACGCGCGGCTCAGAGGGGTTTATTTATTCATGTTCTCCTTCAGCAGCCTCTGAATCTAAATCTCACAGTGTGTACAAGAAACTTTCCTAATAGTGTAATAAACAGGGACAAAAGTCACAAGTTCAGCTGTAAAACAACGACCAGACCAAGATCATGTGAAGATCATTTCTCCGCTGAGGAACAGTGAAAGTAAAGCTCCTCAAAAGATCCTGATGATCAGATTTAAGACACACTGATACTTACTTGATCAAAATCAGTCCAGATCTGACAGCAGATAGACATGATTAGAAGCTGGACGTTTGTACAATTACACTAAAAGAGCTTTTACTGGATAACAAATGCAACAGAAGAGATGGAGGAGATTGAGTGTTTAACTCGCGTATCAAATAGTATATTTGATGATTGCTGTTCCAGACCAGCTGGTTTATGAACATTACTGCTGGTCAACCAGATAAGGACCAACTCAAGCTGTATTTGTCAGAAGGGCTGTTATCAAACTAAAGCTGCTCAGAGTCGGACTATCTGTGTCCAGCAGCTGTGAGTGAATGTGTGGGATGTGAAAGCGCTGACCGTCCGACCCAAACAGCCCATTAGGAAGCACAAACCCCTCGGGCTGAGTGTGGAGAGCCAGGTCCACGTCTTCCAGACGTTAGCACACACCGACAGCGCTGTAATTAAACCAGATAAACTGGAAAACATTCCCTGTCTGTCTCAGTGGGTTTGTGGGTAATTTGTGTCGGTTGGTGAGACTCAGTCAGAGGTTGATTCATTGAGCACCGTTAGCTATTAGCCATTAGCGCCCACAGCAGTAAAGCCATCCGCTCTGTGTGTGTGTGTGTGTGTGTGTGTGTGTGTATCACCCGCTGGTTTGATTCCATGTCTGACGTGATGCTGAACAGCGGGTGATAATGTGTGTCTGGTTGCTTGAGTCTTTCCTGAGTGATTGATTGATTTACTTTCAATTTTCATCTCGGTTAAAACCTGAAAACACACGTCTGTGAGTTTGTTTTTACCTAACAGCTCTGTTTGCTGGGATTGAATCTAGCAATCTAGCAAACATTCACTTTCAGTCCTCCCAGCTGCATTCAGAGTGCAGGAGTGGTCATGTATTTTAGTAGGCCAACATACGCTCCCATCACCCGGTTCCCTCGTTCAAAAAACAACAGAGTCTTTTGAGTGTGTTTAGTATTATTGCAGAAAATAAGCTATGTGATCAGCAAACATTTAGGGTGAAGAACATTGTTGCTTCAACCCTTGATGACACGTTACAATCATTTTTATTGGTCTGAGTGTTTTAAGGCGGGCAGGGCAGAGTGTTACATGAAGCTTGTCTGAAGGAGATTGTAAGGAAATTGAGCCTGACAGTAAATTTCCTTCATCACTAATAAAGGTACTAAAGCAATTATAAATAAGTTTAGCAACAAAGCAAAGGTTTATGAACAATGTTTTGACATGCTCTTTCAAATAAAAAGGTTTAATTTCTAAAATAAACTTTGATGTTTGAGAAAAAGGTCATTTTAGGTAGAAATGGCTGGTTAAGCTAAAATGGGCCACAATTTTCAGCTAAAATGGGCTGCATACACACACATACTTTTAAACAGACATTGAGAGTGAAAACAGGTTTATAGGCCTAGATATGTAGCCATACAAAATCTTAACAGTCTTTAAAAAAATCCAAGCATGCACATACATGCACACAAAAGACACCAATGCACAGAAACACACACCTACAACATGATCTGCTCATTTTTTAATTAAATATTCATTCAACTTTCTATTTAATCAAATACATTTATGGCGTTGCTTTTGCACACTAAAGACAATAGTGTCAATTCACTGTAAAAAATAAAATGATTTAAGCTGAAATGACCTGTTTTGTTCTCTTTTTATATTAGCCCATTTTACCTGAACGTTGAGAAGAAGGTACCTGCTTGTACTCTAACTCTCATAATTTAAAAACTGTTACACTTTTTCAAAATTAAAAAAACATAAATATGTGTAAGAGACCCATGCTGATTTGTAAGCATACCATTAGATCTCATGCATAGCTTATTTGATGGTATTATAAGTCATTTACCAAAACATGGCCCATTTTAGCTGACCTCACCCAATGATCTTTTCACATTTTGTTCATCATTATAATCTACAGAGATAAATACAACATGTATACATTTAAAAACCTAAATACTCACCAGAGGTTTAAATAATCGATCTATCTATACACACACATATACTGTTCCCTATACACACATATATATAGGGAACATATACTAATAAACATATACTAATAAAATTAGTTTTTATTAAAAAACATTTTATTTAAAATGTATTAATTAATAAAAAATACATTCAAATTTTTTTATTAGTTATTATAGTATTAATTTATATAGTTTATTGGTTGAGTTCACAACAAGACCCACCCATTCCTCATTAACATTACCCACTCGTTACTCAAAACTAGCCCAAGCCTGTTTAGAAATCGCAATCTGGGGGTAAAATACACATTTTTCTGGCAGGGTTCAATTCACATTTTAGGGGCTAAGTATCACGTTATCGGGTCGCTTCAACCCGCGCAAACAGTGAAAAGTAGCCCAATTTCTACAGGAAAACCAGGGGCTTGGCAACACTGGGTAAGTCAATGATTCACTGATTCATTCATAAAAACAGTTTCTTAGCCTGCATCCCAATGTGCATACGATCCACCCAAATTCTATGTGATATTGGTTATTTTCAATACTATTTCAGGTGATAGGGTGGATAGTATGCTCCTAATAGTGCATACCTGCTCCGCTGGGTGAATCAATTGTTTTGAAAGAATCGATTAAAAAATGACTCATTGACTAATTTATTAAGACAGACTTGCCGCCACCTACTGGTAATATTAGTGTTATGCTGAATGTATCATTAGGCATGTGTTTTTCTGTCATTTCATGTCTATTCCAGCATCATTTATACGAGTGCAGTGTAGTGTAGGTGCTAGAATATAGGCTACAGAGCTGTTTAATGTCTCTGTCGATGGACGTCCCGCTGCTGAACAGAGCTGAGGTGTTGTGTCTTCTCTCACATCTATATTCAGACTCCGAAAGTGCTTTTGTTCGCGATTTTCCGCTGCGCATGATGTCAGACGTCTCCTCTGAAGTGACGATGGAGCTGTTGATGTTTGTAGGTCACAGATCTTCCTCTGTGGCAGTTTTACAGATGTTAGCTGTTGTTGGTCTCATTAGGACTCAGGTTTAGTCTCTGTTCTCAAACACACGTCAAGCAGGTGCGATGTAAACAAGCTCGCAAGAACATGCAAGAACATGCATTCATACAATTTTAATTGACATATACCATTTTATTACCCAGTCTAATGTTTATTATCCTATAATAATGCTTGTAACGCATGTAATTAATCACATGTATGCGGTATTGATTGATTGGTTGTTTTTTTATTGATGTAATGAACTCAAGGGACATGTCTTTGGGGTCAAAACCCATAAGTGAGCAAAACTTGTCATTATCTCCCAAAACTTTGTTTTGTGGATGACCTCACTTGCAAAAACGGTATAATAAATGACTGATTTTTATTTAGAGTGTGGGCTTAGAATTAGGTTATAGTATTAAATTAGCTATATATATAAAAAACTATGAAGTATTCATGAAATCTCCCCATTTAAAAGTGTGTGTTTAAAGAAATATACCAGGTTATATTCCCAGTTTTGACAATCATTTTGACTTGTGCTTCAGTTTTAGAATAAAGCTTGTTTACAGTAACACACTTGCAGTGGACGTCTGTAAGGAAGAAGAAGAATTATAACAAACGTGAAGCTTGTATTAAAGCACTTGCATGAATTCCTGAGCAAAACATATTTGATCTGTGAAGTGTTTAAATGAGGATTTTGAGGTGGGACTAGTTTAATAGGTGGTGATTTGGCCTCGTCACGTCTCTTTCTCGTCTTCTTACACAGATAATATTACAGATTCTGTTCAGCAGACACAGACAGAGCTGGTAAGTGTCTCATACTAACATACTGACTTTAATTCATGTTTTTGAGGAAGTCCATTAGTGTTTTTAAATCTTATCTGAAAACACTTTGTGATATGTATGCTTGCTTATTATTTATGTGTGTGTAACACTTTAAGAAGCACATTTGAAAATGGTTAATTATGATTATTATTAATATTATTTCTGACCGTAAGGCGCTGTGTTGTATTGTTCTGTGTGTAGGTGTGTGGTTTTGCCCTCAGGGAGTCTGAGTAAAATTAAAGCCAGCAAATCCGATTATTTTCTCCCAAAGGAAATTGACTGATCGTCAGCTGATGAGAGCTTGTTTGTGTGTGTGTGTGTGTGTGTGTAAGCTCCAGGGCCAATTACAGAACAATTACAGCTGGTTAATTTTGTAGCATCTCTTCTCAGCGTGTCGTGAGTCTCGTCTGATTGTGAGAGCCACACAATCACTCCTGCTGTGATGGACATCATGATGTTCTTCAGCTCAGCGTTTGGACGTTTCATTAAGGTGAGACAATACTACACAAGAACTTTTTTTTTTCACTGAATACCATAGTTTTACATGACACTACCATGTATATTTGGACATTTACCATGGTTTACAATGGATTTCCCCCATAATACCAGTTCTTGGATTTACCAAGGTTTACAATGTTTTTTTTTTTTTGTGGTAATACCGTAATTTATGGACATTTATCATAGTTCTACAAAGGTTTTTCATGGTAATACCATGTATTGTTGAACATGTACATACTGAGTTGTTATATTTTGTTCCCATAACAGCATGGTTTTTGTACATGGTTAGGTTATCAGCTGGACATCATGAAGTCTGAGTTTACTTGTATAGCTTACAAATAGTATAGATTTAGGATTAGCCACAAGACTAAAATTATGTGCCTGGATCATACTCATCTTTCATAGATTGTTTTTTTTTTTTTTTTTTATGTATGTATGGTTGTGTGTGTGTGTGTGTGTGAAGTCCCTAAGGTTTGCTTGGTTTGTTGGTGACCTACTTTGCTTTATGCACATTATGTAGAAAAAGCTTCTAATCAATTCCACCGTGAGCTGCATCTCCCCAACCAGTAGTAACAGCGTAAGAATAAAAACCACTTAAAATCTCCACCACAGCACACACAGTCTGACCAGTGCTGACTCTGTGTGTGTGTGTGTGTGTGACATCAGTGTTACTGACACAAAAGAGCCTCATTGTTTGAGCACTGATGCTCTCTGACTCCTCCCACTGTCGTAAACACACCCCTCTCATCATTATTCATAGGCTGAGCTGCTGAAGGGGGCGTGTCTGTGTGTGTGTGAGAGCGAGGGGGTCTCTCACACACCGTCGGATGCCAGCGGCTGCGGTTGTGCGTGCAGGTCTGTGTGTGTGACACACGGATGAGAGCCTCTGTGTGTGTGTGTGTGTGTGAGAGTCGTTCTGGAGGGAGAGCGAGACGGCTGCTGTATCTCTGAACACGAGGATGGGCTGCAATCTGTGTAGCTTACAGAAGAGAGAGGAGCACTACAAACTACTGTACGAGATCTCACAGGTGAGACACCACTTACCTGCCTACATTCAGGAGTTTCTCATCTGGCAGGTTCCTGTACTTGACACTGTAGTAATACCATGCTTGCTCTTAGGCATGCTACCATATGTGTTTATTGGAAGTAGCATTGTTTTTTGGACATGTACAGTGGTTCAACAATGGCTTTTTATGACAATACCTTCCTGTTGTGTTTTTCACATAATACCACATTTTATTGCTATGTGTGTTTTCATAGTAATATTGTGTATTTGTGAGACAATACCTGTGTAGCATAGTTTTCCAATATGGTAAAACCATGTATTTTTCACATAGCGTCAGAGTTTTTAGACATTTACCATGATTTTACAGTGCTTTTTTGTGTGGTAATCTGTGTATCTTTGATCGTTGTATTTTGTGTTGTTTTCTTATCCTACATTATCCATATTTTTGGCACATTGTTTTTTAATGGTAGTCTCATGTATTTGTCACATCATACCATAGTTTTTGGACATGTACCATGGTTTTACTTCTTTGGGACTTGGCACTCTCGGTGTTTTAGAGACTTTAATCTGCACCTTTTGGAGGTGTGCTTTACAGTAAAACCATGTATCTTTTTGACTTAATACCATAGTTTTCAGACATGTACCATGGTAATTTCACAGTATTCTTTGGAGTACCATTTAAATACCATGAAACATGTGCAGTATATGGTAATCATATAGCACTATTGACATTGGATATATCAAAATACCAGAGTAAAACCTCCACTGTACCACAGTACCACCATAGTAGTTCTTGTAGAATTCGTTCTGTTATGTGCAGTACATAAATAAGCACAAGTATGAGCAAATACACAAGCATGGAGCAGTTGATGTGCTTGTGGGGCTTTTACGTGATTTCGCTGATTATAAACAGTCAAGCAGTGAGTTTATAACCAAAGCGATCAGTGCTGGTTCCCACCGAGCTGAAGACCTGTAATGTTGAAGATGATTGCTGATTGATTCTCTGCTGCGTGTTTCATTAACTCTTATGATGCTGAAGAGCTTTAATAGCCTCTGTATCACACACACACACGCTCGTCATGTTCACAGTGATCTCATTAGCGCTCATAGAAAACCATTCTGGGTCCTAATAAAACGTGAAATGTTCCACTGAGTGTATGACGGGAGATTCACTCGGTTAATTGCTGCCGTTTTTCTGTAAAGAGGAGTTTTGACGAATCTCCTCCGGATGGATCGTGTTAATCAGGCCGATGAAGATCACGTGGGTCTGATGAGCTTCTGACTGCAGCTTCACCCAAACCACAGAATCAGGCAATTAATAATATAGAAATAGTCCATGATTTGAGGATCTGTTGGAAACCCAACCAATTATGTGCTGTCTCTGAGAACTTCCGTGCTTAACAACATTAATCCCAGCGTGTCTGCACACACAAGGACTCAGTGGTGTAGGTGAATGAGATGGTGTAAACGACTGAGAGTGTGTTGCTCATCTCTCCTTCACTCATATCAGAGACTCTGAGCAGTTAGCAGGAATTCATTCAGACTTTATAGAGGTCTGTCCAGCTCTCTGTAGTTTTTCATGACTTTAAGGCTTAATGATTGTGGAGCTCCCAATGGGAATGCTAACGGATAGAGATGCCAGGCATTATCTTGACCTCCTTGATTTTTGTCTTTTACTTCATAAACCACATTCCAATGCATTCTGGGATGGACCTGCGATAGATACATGTGTACCTTACAAACTGAAACAAGGCGTCCTAAAAGGATGCATGATTTTCTGTATGTGATACATATACTATTTTCACATAATATCATAGTTCTTTGACAATACCATGTTTTTACATAGTTTTTTTTTTTAATCACAATGCAATGCTTATGCACACAATACTTGTTTTTAGGCATGTACCATGGTATTATTTGGACTGCCATTCACATGGTACACATATATGGTAATCACTTAGCACTACTGGCATTGAATATATCAAAGTACCACAGTAAAACCACCACTGTACCACGGTGCTGCAATAGTAGCTCTTGTACTGTGGGTTTTGTCGTACTAGTAAAATACAGTGAGTAAATGAGCATAAGTGTGAGCACATACACAGAGAGAATACAAAAGAAGAGAAGGAATGTATAGATAGATAGAAAATGATGAAGTTGAGGAGTATTATCCAGTGTTGTTGTTGTGGTGGTGAGCCGTGAGAGTCAGACTCAGCGGTGTGTGTCGTTCTCTGGGCTAATTAGTTTTTCTACAGATGCGCGTGAAACACGTCGCTGCACAGGAAGTGACATTTACACCCGCTCTGGTGTTTGTGTGCGTACACTGGGCTCTTTAATTGTCTGCTGATGGTCTATAAGCCCTGTAATGCTTTGCCGGTCTCCAGAGACTTGAGGTTAAAGAGGAGCTCAGTGAGGGATGAAGAGCGCCACCTACAGACAGTTTGAGTGCTTGGACTGAGCTGGTTTTCACATATGACTGAGATGTTTCTGTCAGCTAAGCGCCAGGAATCCTGGGATACTGTAGGGATGTTTTCTTGTGTGCCACCACCAACAACAACAATGTTTTCTTAGTTTCTCTCAGATAAGGGATGTTTACGTCTGCTTCAGTCACTCAATTGCTTGTTAAGTTTTATTTATTTGTGGTTCATGCAGATTTAGTAGCTATGTTGAGTCATTTATATACTGTACTACCGTTCAAAAAGTATTGGTGAGACAAACATTTCTGATTATTATCAATGTTGAAAACATTTGTGCTGCACAATATTTTTTGTTTCTTTTTTTTTGTGGGAAACATGATACATTTCATTTTTTAACCTTCACAGATGAATAGAAAGTTCAAAAGAACAGCATTTACTTGAAATAATTAAATAATAATCTTGTAAATCCAGTGTTGGTCAGGAGAGCAATGAACAGTGACGTTTGGAGCTCTACGGTGACTTCATGAAAATGTGTGTGTTTGATAAATGAGTTTCATCACTGCTAGGACGAGTGTGTGTGTGTGAGGAACGGCCTGAGGCCCCGGGGCCCATGTGACCCCCTCCTCACCGGACTGTAGACTACAAATGTCCCAATCCATCTCTCTGTCCGGCCGCCTCTCGCTGACTGATGGTCCTCAAACCTCACAGCTGGAACCAGGAACAAAAGACGAGAAAAATGAGCCATTTGATTGATCTGGTGTCCACAGCCGAGAGATTACCTGCAGAAACACAGAGAGAGAGAGAGAGAGGCAGGGTTTTCCATGAGCATCTGGCTCCGTGATGTGGAAAACACAGAATCCAGTCATAACAATGGAATTTCTGTGGAATCTGGCAATTTTTGGATGAATATGTATTGCTGTGGGTTAGTGTTTGTGAATATAAAAGCACAAAGACTGCTATTAAGTCAGTTTCACCTTTGCAATTGAAAGAACTATCATCAAACACACACAGAAACTCAGCCCGCCAAAATAAAAGTTTGGTTTAACTCGAAGAAATTGTGACAAATGTATTACTATTGTAGAGTAAAATGTACTTCTCAAAATCCTAAAAATAATAATATAATTTATTAAAACAAGAAATATCACACACTTTTCTAAATGTTTTAATTTAAACACTAACCCTCTGTTGTGCAGTGCTTTGTTAGGCAATAAATGAAAGACACAAGTTAAATTTTACTTTAAAGTTAAATTACATTTTAAAAGATTATTTAAATCGTTAAAATTGCGTGCAATCATTTGATTACTGTTTTTGTTTTTCATTTTTGCTAACAAATATTATATAATCCAGACAAATGTAAACAGACAACAAAAAAAAATAAAACACACAAAAAACACAATTACTGTAAACATTTTTAAGTGTTATGAATTCACTTGAATGCACATTTAAAGTATCATGTGGAATTTTGGATGAATAAATCAAAATGCAGTGCAGGGAATCAAATTGCAATATGAACTAGTGTCTGTAAATATTATAATGCAAAATATTAAGTTTTAACATTGTACATAAAAGGATAAATAAATAGATTTTATGAAAAAGGAGGACACTAAAATAAAAAAAGATTAGATTGTAAAATCTTAATGAATTAGACATATTTTTGATTATTAGAATTTAATTAAAGGTTTAAAATATACAATTAAGTACACAAATGAAATATAATTCAAAATGAGAAACTAAAATAGATAAACAAAGCAGGGTTTCGAGAGCTCTATGGAGCCGTCTCTAATGTAAATCAGTGACGTGACTGAATGTGTTGGGCTTCAGCGGGAATGAGCCTCCGGCTGCTGACTCCCTCGTTTTTCCACATCATTCCGAGCAGGGATAGGAAAAGGGAATATTTACAGACTGAAGAATCACGGCAGCGTTACATAATCACACGTCTATTAATAATGCATGTGTGAATGTGTGTGTGTGTGAGTGTGTGTGAGTGTGTGTGTGTGTGAATGTGTGTGTGTGTGAGTGTGTGTGAGTGTGTGTGTGTGTGAATGTGTGTGTGTGTGCACCTGGTATTTATCACCTTATGGGGACCAATTGTCCCCACAAAGATAGGAATACCAGTAAAT
>JAUMHE010000085.1:269280-286498 GCA_032359235.1 Enteromius mattozi | reverse complement strand
TAGGGCACTACTATTTTTGAGAGTAATATGTAATATGTAATATATTACTTTTTTGAGTAACTAGCCCCAACACTGCTCATATGCAGCTATTACAGAAGGGTCAAACACTCACCGTTGCGCCAGAAGGACACATGATCCGTTAAGAGCTGGGGCGTGAAAACTTTTCAATTTGAAGATCAGGGTAAATTTGACTTATTTTGTCTTCTGGGAAACATGTAACTGTCTTCTGTAGACTCTGAAGGGCAGTAATAAATAAAAAAAATATGATATTAAGGAAAAAAAAGAAAAATGTACACATCTACATAAGTTTTCACCCCCCTGCTCTTTTTTTTTTTTCTGGATCATCAGAACTATTCAAATCTGAACTGTGCTGCCTTGATTTTCAGATCGAGCCGAACAGCATCGCTGCGAGAGACGGTCGAATCCGAGAAGGAGACCGTATTTTACAGGTAACATCTTTCACTCATTAACTCTGTGTTGATGTCGTGTTTGCGCCGAGCGGCTCATTAAGTTCAGCAGCAGCACATTACACCGTCAGCTACAGGACCTGAGGGAGAGCAGGGGTCCTGTCAGGATCAGTGTATTTTTAGCTGTGGTCTGACACTCAGGAAAACATCCCAAGGTGCTTCTGAGACAGATAAAATCATCCGTGATCTCACACGCCTCAGGATCATGTGCTGAATCTGCAGAAACAAATCCAACTGAAGATACAGATGCTACCGATGATTTTCATCCTTAGTATTTCTGTCTTGTTTCCAGTACAGTAAAGCAAATGTACTTAGAGTTTACCATTCACTGCAAAAATGTGTTTTCTTTCTCTTGTTTTCCAGTACAAATATCTAAACATTAAAAGAAGAAATAAGTATCTACCAGTGGGGTCAGAAATATTATCTCGTTTACCCTTTGAATTAAGATTTTTATTTATTTATTTATTTATTTTTTAGAAAACAAGTAAATGTGTATTGATTTAGGAATGTTTAGATATTTGTACTGGGAAACAAGACAGAAATACTGAGTAAGAATGTCATGTCTCGCAGTGTAGTAATGTAACGCTGCGTCTCATTGGCTGATGTGTGTGATTGACAGATAAATGGGCGGGATGTTCAGGACAGACAGGAAGCAGTGGCTGTTCTCTCGAATGAAGAATGCAGGAATATTGTGCTGCTGGTCGCAAGACCGGAAATACAGGTACACACACACACACTTTCAAACACACACATGCACACACTTTAACTGAAACGTTAACTGAAATTAAAATTAAATAAAGTAAAATAAAATAAAATAGTACAGCAAAACTTTTTCCCACAATGTTTTTCTGACCTAAACATGTTCACTGACCATGTAGAGCAGCTGATCCAGTTACATCTTTCGCAGTCATGGGAGTGAACAGACACTGTTGAGTCAGATTCATGTTACCATGGGAACACTGACAGATCACTGGATTGGGCTTCAGTATAACGAGTCATGCAATTCTTTACTAAATCTGACATTTGTGTTTGATGTTTGTTCAAATGTTATGTAATGTCATGAACCGTCATAAAAGGCCAAAAGAGCTTCATCTTCTGTGTGCATCATGTTCAGGAGGAGCCGTGGCTGGATGATGAGCACAGCGAGTTCTTAGAGGAGCTGAAGATGGAGATGCTGGAGGAGCAGAGGAGAGAGGAGGAGGAAGAAGAGATGAAGAGAGCGGATCGAGAGGAAGACGAGAAGGTCAGAGGAACCGGTATCTACCACAAACAAGCATCACTACTGAAACTTTAAACTTTGGTTTCTTTTAAAATCTTCATGCTGGGAAAAAATGAGCTAGCTGCCAAGGCAACATTACTAATTTTTGTTTAGTTTAACTAAGAACTAAAACTAATAAATATAATGGAAAAAATATAGACAAATTGAAATAATTGAAAAAATAAAATGACAGAAACACAAAGTTAAACTTTATGTAAAAAATAAAGTGAAAACAGAAAATATATAAATAAAATCATATTTAAAATATTGATATAAACTATAATATTTTGACCTTTTTGTTTGTTTTCTTCTGTTTGTGTTTTTTTTTTTTTTCATAAAATGACTACATAGTTTTTATATATTTTTATTTCAGTAGCTTCAGTAGCAGTAGTTTTTAATATTTAATTAGATTTTATTTCAGTTAATATTTATTTCATTTTAGGTAACAAAAATATTTTTCATGTATGTGACCCTTGACCACAAAGCTAGTCATAAGGGTCAATTTTGTGAAACTGAGATTTACACTTATATTTATTGAGATTTATAAAGCTGAATAAACAATCTGTCCATTGATGTATGGTTTGTTAGGATAGGACAATATTTGGCTGAGATACAACTAGAATCTAAATATTGAGAAAATTACCTTTAAAATGATCAAATGAAGTTCTTCGCAATGCATTTTACTAATCAGAAAATGAAATTTAGATATATTTACGGTAGGAAATTTACAAAATATCTTTACTTAATACATGATCTTTACTTAATATCTTAATTATTTTTGGAATAAAAGAAAAATGGATCATTTTGACCCATACAATGTATTATTGGCTATTGACACAAATATACCTGCGCTGCTTATGACTGGTTTTTGGTCACATATTTGTACTAAAAAACAAAAGTACTTAGATTTTTTTTCCCAGTGCATTGCTTGTGTTAGAAATTAAAGAATGATAGATGAACATTCTGAATCATTTCTTCTTGTATATGTGTCCATCTGAACATTCAAACAAAAGCAGATAATCATGCATACCTACCATCTCCCAAATGAACTCACTAATGAAGTCTCAGTGGACTCTGGTTTAGTGTGATTGATTCTCACTCAGAATCTCCCTGCAGGCCAGAATAACTCAAGAGGAAAGCATGACGGCGTCCTGCTCCTACAGTCAGGAGAAGAGCCTGGACCCGGAGCAGAGTGTCTTCACTCAGATCCAGAAGCAGCTGTCGCGCTGTCTGTCGGGCCGGAGCTCTGCGGACGGAGCGGAGAAGCTGCTGGAGCTGAAGTGTCAGATCCGTAATGGCGGCGAGTACGACCTGTTCTACAGCAGCATCCAGTGTAGCGGTGTGGAGCACGAGCTACGGATGCTGAGCGAGGAGCTACGCAGCATCCAGATGGAGTGTCAGAGCATCATGAAGGTAGGGATTCTAGCGAAACCTAAAAATCAACATTTGGTGTGCGCATCCTTTGCGTTTAAAGCAGCTTTTGCCCTCTCAGGTAGCTTTGCAGGTAGGTTTCTTGAAGTATCTTTGAGATGTTCTTCACAGTTCTTCTGGATTTAGTCTGTTTTAGTTTGTTCTGTTTCGTCATCTCATTCCAGACAGACTGATGATGATCAGATTTGTTGGAGCAAACAAAAATCATACTGGATTATTACAATTAATGATAAAGTAAATGTTTGGAAATGTAAACTGATATTTCCCACTGACACACTAAAGCAAAAGATAGAAATATTGCATTGGTAAGAGTAACAAGTTACTGATAAGCAGTATCAGTAAGAGTAGTAAGTTACCGATACTGATTGGTAAGAGTAATAAGTTACTACTAAGCAATATTGTAAGAGTAATAAGTTACCAGTATGTATTGGTAAGAGTAATAAGTTACGGCTAAGTGGTATCGGTAAGAGTAATAAGTTATCGCTAAACAGTATTGGTAAGAGTAATAAGTTACAGACAAGCAGTATTGCTAAGAGTAATAAGTTACCAATGTGTTTTGGTTACAGTAATAAGTTACTGCTAAGCGGTATCGATAACAGTAAAAAATTACCGTTAAGTATTGATTAGAGTAATAAGTTGCCAATAAGCAGTACCAGTAAGAGCAATAAGTGACTGCTAAGCAGTATTGGTAAGACTAATAACTTACCAATAGATATTGATTACTGATAAGCAGTATCAGTAAGAGTAATAAGTTACTGCTAAGTAGTATCGGTAAGAGTAATAAGTTACCGTTAAGCAGTATCAGTAAGAGTAATAAGTTACCTGTACATATTGATTAGAGGAATAAGTTACCTATAAGCATTGTCTGTAAGAGTAATAAGTTACCGATAAGCATTATTGGTAAGAGTAGTAAGTAATAAGACTAGTAGTACTGTTAAAACTTAACGACTCATCCCTACATGCAGGCACATCAGCTGGGATCCTGCGAGCGTCCAGAGAAGTCTGACAAGGACAGCTCGAGTGCTTATAACACGGCCGAGAGTTCACGCAGCACGCCTCTGGTTGCAGATTGCTCTCCAGAGCACCGCAGGGTCAGCTTGTCCAACCGCAGGAACCTGTTAGCACTCCGGCGGGCCCCGAGTGGCAGTCCCGACCACAGCAACCCCTCAGAGTCCGAGCAGACGCCCGAGGGCCCACGGCCCCAGAGCTACTTACAGCTGATCCAGCAGCAGACGGCGCTGGAGTTCGTCAGCCAGCCTTCTGAACCCAAGATGGAGTGGAAGGTGAAGGTCCGGAGCGACGGGACGAGGTACCAGTATTTTACTTTGTTACTGCATTTAACTACGTTTTTCAAGGAACTGTCCTTTATCTGAGTATTCTTAGAAGGGCTGCACAGAAATGAAAATTCCTGGCCAAAGCCGAAACCAAACAAAATTAAACTTATATACCTTTTTTTCCCTAATTTATTTTGCAAAAAAAAAAAATTTCACCATTGCATGATTTTTAATTTATTTTTCGGTTTAATTCGTTCTGCCTTTTCACTCATTCAGCCGAACACCAAAAGAGCTATTTTAGGCCAAATCATTTTAGTTGCCGAACATTTGGTGCATCCCTAAATTTTGAAGAAACTTTTACTTCACTATATTCTAAGGTGTAATAGTGTACTTTTCCTTGTTATTTTGAACTGGCGGAATCGTTGTAAATAGTTATGAAAATACATTAACAATAACATTTATATTTTAACATATACTTTTATATTGCAATAATTTCACATTCAGTCTTTAAATTAATGGACAAATATCGTTCACCCAAAAATTAAAATCAGCCTGTGTTTTACTCACCCCCAAGGCATCCTAGGTGTATTTGAGTTTCTTCTTTCAGACGAATCCAATCAGAATTATATAAAAAAATTGTTCTTGTTATTCCAAGCTCTATCATTGCAGTGGGCAGGTGTTTTTGTTCAACAGTCCAAAACTGTTCAAATAAAATGCACACATCTCTATGTGAATTAAGGCCTCCTGTAGAAAATCCATGCATTTTTGTAAGAAAAATATTTACATTTCAAATGTAATAAACACTTCTCCCACTTCATAACTTATTAATCTTACCAATGCTGCTTATCAGTTACTTGTTACACTTACCAATTCTGCTAAAATGTTTTAAAGTCAGTTATTTCTGTCTTTTGCATTCTACAAAAACACATGACTTTGCTACAGGAGGCCTTAAGGAGGGTAATTTTTAATATAACTGACTTGATTCGTCTGAAAGAAGAAAGCTATAAACACTCAGGATGGCTCGAGGGTAAATGTGAGAGTAAATCACAGGTTAATCATTTTCATTTTTGGGTGAACTAACCCTTTAATGCTTTTTCTGGAGTGGTGTTCGGTATTTTCACTCAATTTTTGTGGCAGGTACATCACCAAGCGGCCCGTCCGGGACAGACTCCTGCGGGAGCGAGCTCTGAAGATCAAGGAGGAGCGCAGCGGAGGCATGACAACCGATGACGACGCTATGAGTGAGATGAAGATGGGACGCTACTGGAGCAAAGAGCAGCGCAAGCAGCACCTCCTGCGAGCCAAAGAGCAGCGGCGGAGGAGAGAATTCATGCAGCGGAGCCGGCTCGAGTGCCTTCGGGAGAACCCGCTCAGCAGCGGAGAGGGACGCCCGGAGCCCAGCATCATCGAGCTCAGCCACCGCAAGATGATGAAGAAGAGGAACAAGAAGATCCTGGACAACTGGATGACCATTCAGGAGCTGATGACGCATGGGGAGAAAGCTCCCGAGGGGTCTGCGGTCCACAACGCCTTCCTCTCCGTCACTACTGTATAGATCCACAAGCCACTTCTCAAACTTTACCCCATGTGGTACAATTGACTTTTGCCTCGTTCAATGTGGCAATTTTTATGAAAAAAGACCAGAGTATTTTTCACACTTTGTTAATGTTTTCTAAGCAATTCAACAAGATTCACAGCATTTTTTATGCTTTTTTTGTTACCGAAATATCTTAACTAAGGTACCTAAAAGAATACAGTATTTCACTCAAACATGACAGTTCTGTCATAATTCACTTTCAAGCTATAAACCTGTTTGACTTTGTCTCTAAGAGGACATGGTGATGGAAAGATATGACATGGGAGAAAAGCTTATTTCAGTGTTTTTGAGTGTGCTAGCAATAGATTGACATTCCCCCCAAAAAACTTTTACAATTTTTAATTTGAACTTTGCATTTACTTGTTTGCATTTGCACACCAAAGTTTTGATTTGCATACAAAACTTTTCTAAATGTTTACTGTTCACTGTTTTGCTTTCACCCAAATTTTTTTTTTTCCAAAATTTTAATTTATACTTTGTGTTTTCTAATTTCTTTACTAAAGCTTTACCTTTGTCCTGAAGTTTTTTTATTTTGAATTTGTAATTTAAATTCACTTTTTTATTCACTAAATCACAAATTGGCATTTGCCCAAGATATTTTTCAAAACTTTTCATTTTTACTATTTTAAGTCATTAATGCTCATTTAATTTCAACTTTGAACATTCACTTGTTTACTTACTTTTTTTTTCTTTCACCGAAGATTTTTTAAATTTGAATTTGTATTTTTCATTCACTCCTTTACACACTGAAGTTTTGCTTTATATATTTTTATTTTTCCTTTTTTCCCTCCAAAATGTTAAGTTTGTATTTTGCATTTGTTCATTTAATCATTAATTTTGTGTTTTTTTTTTTCAACATTTCTTTGTTTTATTTGTTTGCATATCAATGTTTGCACAACCTTAGTGCAAGAATACAGTATGAAATATAATTTTTCTCCCATTTCATGTTTTCTGATGTATTCTGTTGACTACTTTTATGCTACTTTGTCATTTTGTAGCTTAACAGCACCAGTTCATATTAACATTTATTATATTTTGTTTTGCTGAAAAAAGTCAGACATTCAGGTGTGAATAAATGTATTTATTTTTGTTTATTTATTTATTTATTTGTTATTCCTCACAGGATATGAAGATAATGTTTACATTTCAGCATAAAATGACTTATTGTGCAATCTCCTGCCTTTAATCGACACTGCTGAGTCTATTTTTCAGACGTTGTAGTATTTGTGTTGTTTGTCAGAGCAGCTCTGGTGTGTAGCTGAAGATAACTGGGCCAGGACTAACTCTACCTCAGACGCACTTCCCAAGATCCTGTCAAAACCAGAACACGTGTACTGCTAAATTAATTGATTATATCAACCACAGACTGCAATTCATTGTTTAGTTCTTCCCATTTTCTTAAAATTGGTATTGAATTTATGCCTGGGTTATGATTTTCTCTTTGAGAGGTGCTGGTTAACAGAAGTCCAAACACACTTACAAATGCTTCCCAAATACTGACATTTATATTCTGGTTCTGCTCAGTGGATTGGTTTAATAACTCTAGTAAATTATAAGCCATTTTAGAGCTTTCCAGGTCTGTTTGTATAAGAAAGCGATTTGAGCGGATAGTTTTTCTCAGTCTGGTTTTATTTCTGTTCATCTGAAGCAGTCGCTGTACATCTCAACTGTAAATTTCTCTACTTGTTCTGGCTCAATGTTCTTCGTCTGATCTGAGTAATCTGTAGTCGTCTCTTGACCAGGTGAATGTGTGGTCATCGTGATATTTTGACAATGAATAAATCTTTTCTTCAAAACTTCTTTAAAAACGTATTTGTGATACAGTCATTTAATATTGATGATTTAAGCCCTGTGAATCATGTCCTTTTATATCCATGTTATTTGCTATTTACTTCATGATTTTGAGGGATAGTTTCAAGCAAAGAAAAAACAGATACAAACATTAATATTTTTAATTAATATACATAAAATATTAAATACAAATTTGACAAAATCCAAAAATTATTTAATTAAATGGATTTAAAATGGATTTATTAGTCATGAAAATAATCAGCGTAACAGTTCTTGTTGGTCCTAGGATTACTTTGCTGTAAACCAATAAATTGTATTTTCTCTCATTTTGATTCAGTCTGAAATAAGAGCGGGATGTGTTTGGTGAGAATGATCTGTCCAGCAGGTAAAACACTGATGCTCTTCAGTCACTGCACACTTCAAGCTTCTTCACCACTTCAGTTCTGAATTTTTATCGTTTAGCAGAAAACGAGTCTCGAGAGGTTAATGAGCTGCTCTCTATTCACTGAAGACCTCCAGACAGCTTCATTCACTTCCAGCCTTTAACTCATCTCTATCTCTCTCATTGTTCAGCGCTCCGCTAATTAAGCCGTGTGATTGGCTCAGGTGTAATTAAAGGCGATTGGCTGACAGGGCTGGCATTTGTCTTGGCATCAGAAGCAGAAATGTCAGGCTGATAACGCTCAGAGCTGAGAGACGCTCATCTATAACCTTCACTCTGGAACGAGTCCAGCGTGTCACTTCATGTATTTATGGAGCAGATGATCTTTGATATGCTAATTGAAGCATGTGATAATGGCTCGGTGTGTTGCTGGACGTCACATTATCACAACAGATCATCTGAGCATGTCTTCATCAGGCCTTCAGCTTCATTTAAATGTATATACATGCATACAGTAGTCAACATATGCCATTTATAATGTCAGCTAAAATAAATAAATAAAAATTAAATAAAACTATAAAATGATGCACTGGAAAAGACAAATACCTATCATTTTAGTTTTTTTGTTTGTTTGTTTATATTTTATTTAAAGATACAGAGATGTTTTAACTTGCATTGTTCATATTATTTTAGAAAATTCACCAGTTTGTCAGGCAATAACTTCTATAGATATACATACAGTATAGATAGAAACTTATATGGAAATGTAAAAAAACAAAAACAAAAAAAACTATACTTTTTGTGTCCACCCTAAAAATGTTTTGTTTTGTGTGGGTTTTTTTGTTGCTTTGTTTAATAAGACAAAACAATAACGTAAAATATTACTAAAAAAGTTAAAATACACCGCTTCAACTTAAATTACGTTTACTACTACTATGTATGTATATAAAATGATATTTAATAATTGAAACTTTTGTATAATTAAAGTTTGTATCTCCTTATTTGAGTAGGACCAAATTTAATACCAATATTGTTCAGTATTTTAGGCCAGTAAGATGATCTTTATTGAGGACACAAAAGACACTGAATACCGATTATGACCCGTTTAGCTGCGTTTTACCTACAAAAGCAGCTCACAGTTCATACAGTAAAAGTATGAATAAAGTACCATAATAAACCTTGATCAGAGACTCAGTCCACACGTGAACTAGTTTCACAGCTGCAGTTTTCCCTGGAGAAGATACTGGAAACATCAGGGGAATCCTGAGGCCTAAAAGAGGAATAAGGAGCGATTATGAGGAATGTGCATGAGTCAAAAAACTGGGCTACAACAGAAACCCAGAGTCCTTTCCTGCACTAAAAGTGGATATCAGATCAGCTCTTGATTTCTAATGCAGGAACACAATCACTCTGAACACACACTCACAGACTGAAGCATGTAAATGAAAGATTCATCTCAACAGGATTAAAGTCATTCACTAAGTGATAGAATGATCTCATCACATCCACGGCAGGTAAACACACCCCTCATTACTGAATGCTCTCAATGTGACCCAGCTAAACAGATCAAGCAGCGACTGCAGCAGCTTTCAAAGTCAAGTCTGTCTCACTAACCTGGGCTTTAGTTTAGAAGAGTTCTTGCCGTCCAAACCCAGCTGTTAGCTGTTACACACTCGTCAGTCAGAGCAGAGATAACTGACAGATCACTAATGGAAGACTTCAGAGATAAAGTCACAATTATGAGGAAAGAGTCAAAATATCGGTACTCAAACTCAAAATTATTACAAAAGAGTTCAAATATCAGTATACAAACTCAGAATTATGAGGAAAGAGTCAAAATATATCGGTACACAAACTCAGAACTATGGAAAAATATCAGAAAGTAAATTATGAGGAAAAAATATTGAAATGTAAACTCAGAATTATAAAAAAAAAAAAATTAAATATTAAGATGTAAACCAATGAATTATGAGGTATAAATAGCAGAACTAAGATTCA
Source organism: Enteromius mattozi (assembly GCA_032359235.1). Classification (NCBI taxonomy): domain Eukaryota; kingdom Metazoa; phylum Chordata; class Actinopteri; order Cypriniformes; family Cyprinidae; genus Enteromius; species Enteromius mattozi. The sequence continues at coordinate 276,300 of JAUMHE010000085.1, read as the reverse complement.
AGAATTATGGCAAAAATGGCAAAATATTGGAATGCAACATTATGAGGGATTATTAGGAAACACGTCAAAATATTGAGATGAAACCACAGAATTATGGAAATATTAGAATGTAAACTCAGATTTTTGAGGAAAGAATATTGGCACTTAACAGAATTATATCAAGATGTAAACTCAAGATTATAAGCAAAAAAATGGTACAATATTAGGACTGCAGGATGCAAAGCTAAAATTATGAGGCAAAAATGTACAATTACCTTTTCTATATTTCCATAATTTCATGCTGCCATAATAATGAGGAAATGCTAGAGCCATGTCCACTGTCCACAAATCTCTGATAGTGTATCTGAATGTAGATGAATCTCACAAAGGAATAATTTATCTGAAAATGAAACAGACTGGCTCTCATATCATTCTTTCTGCTGAACACAAAGGCAGATGTTTAGCACAATATTAAGGTCTGAACATTCACTTCATTGATGTTTTTCTCCATGCAGTGGAAGTGAAGAGAGACTGATGATAGCATCAATATGATCTGGACATTCATATCCAGAGTTATTACTGTCTGTGTGAGAGCAGGCATGTTTTAATTCTTACACAACATTATTATGAAAGCATTGTTCACATGTCCTCTTTGTGTCTCTGTACAAAGAAGTTATCTGTTTGATTATTTCATTTCCTTTTCTTTCATATATGAGAAGACTGAGTGAATGGAGCTCAGATGTGCTGCTCTGGGATCAGTGTTCAGCTGTTACGACTGTAAGACGTCAGACGTTTGATTTCCGTCTCTATAATCATTCAGGACAAAGACATGTTTCATATGCAATGTTCATATGGCATCTGCTGTATAAAATCAGCTCAAAAATGAGATTTCTGTCATCATGATATTCTACTCACAGTATTGTGATGAAAATTCATCTCTCCCTTCGACAGGTCATGTGACAGGATCTCAGATTTATTTATTTAGTTTTGCATTAAAAACCATTTAGATACTGTACGTGTATAACGCACAATTCATTACTTAAAATATATTTTAATCAAAATAACTTTATACAACTTGATGTACCAAAATATCTCAAATTAATACTGAAAGGTGAATGTTAACAACATTGTCCTATCCTAATAAACCATACATCAATGGACAGATTGATTTACTCAATTTCCAAAACCGAACCCTTATGGCTGATTTTGTGGTCCGGGGTCACATTTATGAAAGGATACGTGGAGGCGTACAGATGAAACACAACACAAGTCCTGCTGACCTTCTGATGCTGGACGTCTGCGGTCATTTACATGCGGCTTACAGAAGCTCCGCTCTTTACAGAGGTTATACTTCTCAACTCTGTCAGTGTGTGTGTGTGTGTGTAAAGCCCACGGGAACACCAAAACAAACATGTTAGCATGCTAGTTAGTGACAGCTCCGAGAGATTTCAGGCTGCGGCGCTGGGATTTGTTCATGAGGTGTGAGATTAAAGCGGGTCAAACGCCTCAGGAGCAGAAATCCAGCGCAAGAGAACGGCAGAAACAGAGCAAGAGACGCTTTCATGTCAGAAAACACATTTCTGTGGGTCGCCCTTCTTGAGCAGCGCTGATGTGAACAACAAAACACTGACAGCTTTACTCGTGAAGAAAACACATCTGAAGCCAGCCTGAGACGGTCCCACAACACATCAACACACACCAGCTGACCGCTTTAGACTGGTCTGACAACAAAACTCTTCACTCAATCACTCCTTTCATGCACAACAATACATATAATATTACATATAACATATACGATGACAAATACACAACTTAAAACCAGTCTAAGATGGTCTTATGGTCCTAAATGTGCTCAAAAAACAAAAACATGCATACAGTAGGATGACAAAAAAAAGCAAACAGGAAAGCACTAAAACAAGCTTAAACTGGCCTACACTAGTTTACTGGTCCCAAAATATCAAACACATTTGCAACATATATGAGAAATTATTGACGGTTAACCATCCCTGATGACAAAAACACTACTTAAACCAACCCAAGATGTCAAAACTTATTAATACAAACCTGTCTATTTGGCCAAAACAACTAATCACCTTAGTCTGATTTAAGCTAAAAGTTCTGACCGTTTACAATTACAGCAACAATTACAGATATTTTACAATGTATGCAGACAAAATAAACAAATAAACTAATCTAAGATACCCAAAAACATTAAAACAGGCTTCACCAGCTAATCATCTTAGGTTGGTTTAAGCTGGTTTGTCAAAGCTGTGCAGCATTTGCAACACATACAGTATGAGAACATACTGATAGCTCATGAGTAATTAAACCATCCCTGATGACATAAACACTACTTAAACCAGCCTAACACGGTTTGCTGGTCTCAAAACTGCTAAAACACATCAAAACAGAGCGGTCTATGTGGCCATCTTAGACTGGTTTAAGGCAATTTTTCAAAGCTGTGCAGCATTTGCAATACATATGAGAAGATATTTTTTCTTTTTTAAGAGAAATTTAGCAACGGCGTTCTGGACCAGTTGGAGACGGGAAATTTGGGATTTAGAGATGCCATAATAAATAGAGTTGCAATAGTCGAGACGGGATGTAATAAAAGCATGAACGGCCATCTCCAGGGTCTAGTCAGTGAGAAAAGGTTTAATTTTAATAAAAGCTAGATCCGATCACGGTAGAGATTTGTTTATCAAGTTTTAATGAGTCATCTAACAGGACACCCAGATTCCAAACCTGTGAGGACCTAAAAGCTGATAAAGGTCCCAGGTCAAAATCAGGTTGGAGTTGAAGTTGGAAAAACACAATCTTTTCCAAAACCTTAGAAAGAAATAGTAGAACAGAGATAGGGCGATAGTTTTTTAGAACAGACAAATCGAGTGAAGCCTTCTTGAGGAGAGGAGCAACAGTAGCCACTTTCCAATTAGCTGGAACCACACCTGTTGAGACACACTTATTAAAAAAGGACACTAGGCCCGGTCCAATCGAATAAATAATTTGTATTAAAAATCTAGGATGGATCATCATATGGAGAAGAGGATGGTTTCAGTTTAGCAATAGTGTCTTTGAGTGACTGAATAGAGACTGGTTCAAAAACATTCCAAGAGCAGGCTGCTTGGTAGAGAAGATATGAGCTCCCAGACCAGGTTTACTTACTTTAACTTTAAAAAACCTCAAGAAGCTTTCACAAAGGGCGACAGACACAGTAATTTAACCATTCCCAAACACAAAACTTAAACCAGGCTTGCTAGTCCTAAATGTACCCATAAACAAAGAAGAGTCCATCTAGTTTAATCAAGTGGTGAATATAGCTGACCATAAGCTGGTTTTTAACCAAACTGCATACTCCCGGCCAGGTGTTTGGTTACGGCGGTTAACCTGCCCAGCCGAGCAGTTAATGTGGGTTGTTGTTTTTGGGTATGAAAGAGCTGAGGAGGTAGTTCTGCTGTTATTGTCAGCCATTATCCGTCAGATGGAAGTGTTTCCCGACACTGAGAGAGACGTTCTCCTGAATCATAGATCAATCGTCACAGTGAGATTCTCCACGGGAGGCCTTCATAACACAGCTCATTAAAGCAGCGGCGCCATATGCCCAACACACACACACACACACCACCACGGTGTTGTTCGCTGAACGCTTTGATAGCGGCCCATCAAATATTGATATGTTCCCAGCTGCCGTTATTTGACATGTCGCCGGCGTCGCCGCTCTTTTAATAACCTTCCTGTGTTTTGTCTTGTTTGTTCCTTCGAGGTGTCTGTAATCTCCTTCCATTATTAATCTGGCAGAACGGAAATGTCACTCCTGCAGGATTTTACCCGCCGCGAGTTTAATGCAGGAACGGCATTAGACTCCCCGAAGACTCCAGTATGCTCCACGCAATCAGGAATTACCATACGAAAGATGAAAAACTTCCCAAAAACAACCCAACGTCTGCTGCGTGTCTCAAAAGAAGCCTTCAGAGGAACGATCCAGGCATAATGTTAACACCTTTACACTTTCTGTTAACACTTACAATGGAAGTACACACGAAACACTGAAGCAGACACGGTTTACAGGTACACAAGACAAAAACATGACTTCAACTAGCTTATGATTTACTAACCAAATGTGCCTAGAAGCCACAAAAAGACCAGGTAACCACCTTAGGCTGGTTTTACAACCAAATAGTTCAGCATTTACAATTGCTCAAAAACACAACTTAAACCAGGATAAGATGTTTTGCCGGTTCCCAAATTTGCCCAAAATACCATAAACACAGACTGGACTGAGATCTTTTTCACCAAATTTGTGCATTATTACAATTACTAATTTTATAACACATATAAAAACCCACACACAACTTATCAACAATTTAATACCTTAGTAATTGCTGAAACTAACATTAACTAAGATTAATAAATGCTGTAGAAGTATTGTTCATTCTTAATTTATGTTAACTAATGTAGTTAACTACAGTTTTAAATATGGAAATTGTTTTTACACAAACACATTGTTTCACTTTAGAAGGCCTTTATTAACCCCTCGGAGCCATGTGAAACACTTTTTATGATGGTTAGATGCACTTTATACTTTATTTTTATGCAGGCTTATGTATACATAAATACATACTATATACATTACAGCCAATACACACACACACATATACATATACATATAAAGAAATATGAAATATTTAAAAAAAAAAACTAAATTATCAGTAGGTCTCAACTGATTCTTTTTAAAAGACAGATTAATTCAGAAAAGAAGCAAGAAACTGTTTTTCTGAATGAATCAGTGATTCAAAGCACAAATTGATTCAGTAAAGAAACAGCACAGTGTGTTTCTTCAGAGACGCACAACATGGCTTTGTTTGGAAGCATTCTTGTTATCGAAATAAAGCAGCAAAGACAATATTGTCTCCAAAAATTTAATTACTTATTTATTTCTTGTTTATTGAATTGTTGCACTGACCTGAAGAAAAGTCTGCCACTGATCATGCTAACCAAAGCGCTAGAAATATATGTGTGTTCATGGATATATATATATATATATATAATTATACTGCATGATTATTATGACTTTCTGAATCAAAGCATGAATCGAGTGGACTGAATCAATTATCAGCAAACTTACTCAGAAACATCAGCACATCTCCAGAGACAGGGTGATCCATAAACAGATCCTGCAAAGCACAAGAGAAGAGAATGAACAGAAGGAACTGAACACCTGACAAACACCAGATCACTGATTCATGAGAACCGAACAAACACATGACTCAACTGAATCATTGTCCGTAAATCAACTCATTACATTACTGTTTGTGTTCATCTGATCTTTTTACATTGTATTAGTCTGAGAGTCACTCAGATACAATAATCATTTCTCAAATATTTGTTACAATACAACATATACTTCAATAACTCAATGCTTTCAAGTGACATTTAAAATATGGACAATATACCATCTATTTTGAGCTGCAGCTCATCATATTAATGGAGGGTTTCATTAATTACCAGTAAACCCACCTGAATATGTTTGTAGATTTGTGTTGGATGTTTTTGACGTGGAAATCATTCAGTCAAATAACGAGAAGAAGAAGCGGCACTGGTTTATTTTAAATGAGCCTAAAGCAAAATGATATAGAATATTATATAGAATATTAAACAGCTGACAGAAAGGTAATATAATCACAAAATGGAGAAAGAAATAGTCTCATTGAAAATAACAGAGTGGAATCTGGTCATTATCGAGTGAATCATAACGGTGCTGGTTCTGAATCTATTGTACGACTCTGGGTCTTTGATTCTTTTGAAGAATTTTATTAGTCTTATGAACAAAATATTTACCAAAACCAATATTGTTTAAATATTAAAAAGTGTTTAAATCTTTTATGTGTTTCAAAGTATTATTTGCAAAGCGTAAAACGAATAACATGTGAATCTTTCTCACTATGAGTTTGAAACTGAACAGTTGCATTTGAAGATTCTAAAGCTATTGAACAAACAAACAAAAAAAATATTTCTTTCACTCTCTTTTCCAGTTCATTTGCAGCGTGAGTGAATCATTAGATTGATTCGAACAGCTGATGAGGTCAAGAAGGAATTGTGAATCTCATTAATTCATTAAAACTGGCTCATTTGTAAACTTTCACACAACAGCAAAGTTCCCATAAAACCTCCAGTAGAAACATTCATCAGAGACGAGTCCTGAAGCTTTGAGTCTCACATCTTTGCTACACATAATCTTCATTTAAAGCCTCATATATAATGAAATGAGAGCAAATGCACAAAACTAGAAGCCTGTCAGCTTCATCACACACAGACTCTCAGAGGAGCAGATGCTTCTGGAATCTTATTCAGACAGAGCAGAGCAAACAGAGAGGGATGTCCAGAGGAATCACTGACCGATTCAAGCTTAAAGTCCAGCTCAGATCCTGCTCTGAATGATGATGAGTCTCCTCTCAAGACTGCCTGCGGTTTACTGATTCAACACAACACAGTCTTCTGAACTTCAGAATCAAGTCCAGAGTGCTCCGGGGTTATTACTCAAACTATATCCAGAACTTATATACAGAACAGCTTCAACTTCTCTCAGCTAGATGTCCAGTTTAAATTGAAGAAATTAAATTAGATTAACTAAACTAGATTAACTAAAACTAAAAACAAAACAATATAAACTATAGAGACCAAATACATAAAAATAAATAAATATTTCAGGCATCTGCCAAATGTATATGTAAAAAATATTATTATTATTATTATTTTATTGTTATTAAAAGTAAAATAAAATTTATTTGGACAAAAGTATCTGCTAAATTTACCATCACAGAAAAACAGTAAGAAGAATAAATAAATAAATAAATAAATAATGTATATCTTGAATGCAATGTAAGTCACTTTAGCTAATTACAGACCTATCTCAAATCTCCCTTTTCTGTCAAAGATACTAGAAAAGGTAGTGTCCTCACAATTCTATTCCTTCTTAGAGAAAAATGGTATCTGTGAGGATTTCCAGTCAGGATTTAGACCGTATCATAGTACTGAGACTGC
>JAUMHE010000085.1:208831-222926 GCA_032359235.1 Enteromius mattozi | reverse complement strand
TAATGTGTTTTATTGTTTTGGTGTCATAGCGCCGGGACGCAGCATCACGTTATGTTAAGGGGCGGAACATTTCCATCAGACACTATTCGACCAATCACAGTGCACTGGATAGCTGGCAAATCAGAGCACACCTCGCTTTTTTAGAACGATGAGCTTTGTACATATCGACCCGTTTCAGGAGGCGGGGCTTAGAGGAGAAACAATAATGTACAGTATGTGGAAAATAATGTGGTGTTTTTTTGCACCTTAAACCACATAAGCATTGCATTACACCAAATACACAAAATAAACAAAGGGAAAAGGGTTAAATAAGATATCTTATATTAAATAAATCTTGTAAATCTTTTTTTTTTTCAGAAATTTTGTTAGTTTTTTTGAATATGTATAGTTTATTAAGTTTTTGCTTTTAGTTTGAGTATTTCAACTTAAACTAAACAATAACAAGTGATATCATATATTTTTTGTATATTTAAAATATTTGTTTTATTGTATTCTAGTTAACTTTTTCTATTTCAAATAATGCAGTTTATTATGGTTTTAGTTTTGCTATCTGCCTTTCCATCCACATATTTTCCATTCATTTTTATAATTTTTTATAACAATTTAAATGAAAACTTCAGGTGGAATCAGATTTAGACAAACCGATATGTGCTTCCCTTGATTTCCTTCCTTCCCTTCCTTTAATCAAGTAAGTTCATCTATCAGTGCAGATAGAGTAAATGAGCAGCTACTTTACTGAGTTAAATTAATCAAACAAACAGAAGAAATAAAGTTAACAATGGAAATGAGAAATGAAATATTTGTTAATTTTTAAAATATTTTATTTTAATTAAAAAATTTCATTCTGACATTTATAGTTTTAGTTTAGTTAATGATAATTTGTGCACAAACATCCACGAGCGGCGTCTCTCAGTGATGAAGAACATGTGTTACCCAGAAGCCTTTGCTCCATCTGAGATTAAAGCTGCTCTGGTGGTAATCATGCAGGTCAGTTATAAATCCTTATTAATTCCCTTCATTCACATCCATCGACACACGGAGACTGAAATTATGATTTTATTAGTAGTGATTGATTATGTAATGATGTGACTGACTGAAACGCAGAATGAATCTCTGTGTTTGTTATTTTCAAACGATTCCACGAGTGATTCATTTATATTAGAATAAACTCACAATCTGTCTTTCACCCTAATATTTCATTTGATTTTTTATTCTATAATTTAGCAATACAAATAGAATAGAGCAGTAAGTTTATTAAGTTAATTTAGCAATGCAAATGGAGTAAAGCACTAACTAGGTTACTAGGTTAATGTGTTAAATAGAGTAAATGCAGCAGTGACGAGCTCAGACTGATTCTGTGTGTGTTTTAGAGGTGCACGCTCTTCTGGACGCTCTGCTCCCGCCGGACACATACTTCCGCTTTAACCCGTTCATGAGCGAGGAGGTGTCTCTGGACGAGAGCCGACCGGAGAAGCTGGAGCAGATGCAGGCCGAGGGTCTTCAGTATCTGGACAGAAACCAGCAGAAGCTCCAGAGAGCCGTCAGAGAGCTGTCCAGAGACAAGAGCTCCGTCCAGAGACTGACCGACTGGCTCCGGCTCAGAGCACTCATGAACGACTAGAGGACACAACCTACCCATGAGCCTCCTCTCAGCCAGATCAAACCTCACAACACATCCAGATCACTGATGAACTACAGCTCCCAGACTCATGAAGACTCAGGGACTGACCTCACACCAGCAGGGAACAGACCACTATTTCATTACATTACATTTGATTTTAGTACATTTTTATTCATTTGTTCATTTATTTTATTTTTAGAGTTAGGGTTTCATGAATGTTTTATTTTATTTTATTTGTATGGTTAGGGTTAATTTAATTTTTTCATTATCAAGCTCACAATAAAACTTTGTGACATGCAGAATTATGACAGAATCAGGCATCCAAAACATGACAAGGTCCAGTAAATGAAAAATGAAGTGACGTTTATTCCAGATTATTATCAGATTATACGATGCAGATCAGCTTCACAGCGAGAAACAGGAACAGAACAGGGTGAATGTTATAAACTGAATTTGATGTCTAAAGCAGCTCTACAGAAGACAGTAGAGTCATGATTCAGATCAGCTCCACTGTAGAAGAGGAACACTAGTACAGAATCGGATTCCAACATTAATTATTTCATTAAATAAAGTCCTAATATTATCTGCAGACCACTAGAAGAATCATAAATAATGCACTTTTTGAAGCACTTTCTCGATCATTCATACGACGGTGAGATGAGTTCTTTTATAAAGGCTTTATTTCACACTAGAACACAAATAAAGACTGAACCAGAAGCTCTTTATCAATCATGACATCACTGATGACATCTAACAGTGTGTAGATGAACTTAGTCTATTATTATTTTAATAGCATTAGGTTTCATTTCATTGTTAGTTTGTTTTAGTCATTTTTTATTTATTACCAGTTAGTACTGTACTTGATCTTATTTCAGTGTGTTTGCAGTGCTATATTTCTGAAGTATTAGTATTTTATTTCAGCTTTATTATCTCATGGTGACCTTTGACCTCAGCATTACTGACCTCGTGTATAAGTTTGTACTGTACATCTCTCTCAGGATCAGACTAGCTCAGTACATCCCAGAATATTGGATAATGAAGAGCTGCTGTGAGTTAGCTTGATTTTATTATGTTTGTGGAACCGCTGCTGCTGATATTTGAGTTTAATAAACGATGATGTTTCCTCCTGGATGTGTGTGTGTGTGTGTGTGTGAATCTCATCATCATGTGATCTCTCAGTGTTTTCTTCATCAGTCTTGAGATCTTCATCTGTGGGATTCTTCCAGATCTACTCAAGTAAAGTGATTCAGAGAGAGTGTGACACGTAGTGCAGTGAAAGCTTTGGAGTGTAGTGAAGTAAAGTTTCCTGAAGAAAAACACTGATAAACTACAGAAACTATTTAAAGTAAAAGTACTTCACTAGCGTCTGCTCACAGCTATAGAGCAGATATGGACAGACTACCCATAATGCTTTGCTGTTTCTAATGGCTGGTGGAGATGAAGCTGGAAGGTCTCTGGTTTATCTGTAGATATCAGAACGAGGATGAACTAAGAAGAATGATCTTCTAAAACTTCTTGATCTGCTGAATAATCATACACGAGTTATGAAAACTACAGGCACCGGTCAGTGTTCAGGTCCAGTTTGTGTCCACATCATGTGTTCTTTCAGACCGGAGGACAAAAAACATTTATGTCTTTATTTTATTGCACTTTATCAGTGAGATTTGGGTTTCTATCCATATCTTTAAAGAGTTTTTCTCTTATATTCACCAAACTGCAGCTTTATTGCTCTCATTACTCTGAAGGCTTCTCTTTGATTCACACTGATTTATACAACATTGTACTCCTAAAAACACACTGAACATGTGTTTATGGACAGTATTTTATGATTTCTGGAGTGATAAATCCAAAACCTTTACGACTCTTTATGACTTCTAATATGATAACGAAATCAAAGAAGAATTGTGAACCAGTGTTCATGCTTCTCTTCTGGACGTGTATGCAAATGAGTGCATATTTAATTATATGATATTTAAACATCACATGTGTCTACTGTTAAAGAGGATCTTTGTTTGGCTGTATGTGATGTTTTTGGCCCGTGGATCGGTCTGCATGTGTGGGTTTGTAAACTTCTGGTGGTCAGTGTAAGCTTGTGAAGCACAGCTCTTATCTTCTGAAGGGTTTGTTGATGTGTCTTCAGGTTTGTGCTTCTGTTGCAGTGACATCAGCTCTTCATCTGTGTCTGACCTCAGACGGGACGCCTGGATGATCTCAAATTGATTTCTGGGAAATGTCCAGTGATTGTTCTGCATGGTCCCACTGCGCTTCCACAAAGAACAGAGGACAGATCACACTCAGCATCAATCACCAATATTATTATTATCTGTGTTCATTTCTAGAGGGTGAAACTAACGGGATATTCTCTGGCAGTGTATCCTCAGTTAGAATAAAACATGCTTTAAATAACACTAATACTACATAAAAAAGAGTTATCCATCTTTAATAATGTTCAAGTACAAAAACACTATATCCGTCACTCGTGAAATGTTTTTATTCTGAAATGTTTATCTCAGAAAACATTCAGAGAAGATTCAAAAGAACATTCTCATGATGTTGCAAAATTATACGTTGAAAGAATACATTGAAGAAAACTATTTTTATTTGTTTATTTATTTATTTTTTCTTTAACAAACCGGATGTTTCAGAGATAACGGTTTCATAACTGAATGGGAAAGTAAGAACAACGTGGAAACTGTTAGCTGGGAAAAGACTCAGTTTTAACCGTGAATACATTTTGTATATAGATTTATTCATCTTTTAGCAGTATATGCTGTGCCGAAAACTGCAGACATAAACTAATCTGCTTATTATAGGCACGCCAAACGCGCGCGTATCATACGCACGTCTGTTTTGCGTATCAATACCACGAGTTTTTATTAGTCGTACTATTTATACGCACTTTCATGAATTCAGTGATGCTTGTGTATGTGTGTGTGTGTGTGTGTGTGTGTGTTTAGCGTCTGCTGCTGGTCCCAGTTCAGCTGAGCCCTGCGCGTCCCCGAGGCTCATGCGCGCTCCCGGGATCCGCGGGTCCAGCAGTCAGTCGCAGCGCGGGACAGACGGAGACGGTCACGGTACCGAACGAGCCGCAGACCGGAGCAGAACCGAGCGGAGCGGGTTTATCAGGTCAGTAGCTGCTGTTCTTTCTCTTATATCGCGCTTTAATCGAGTTTGACGCGGGAGCGCTGCACTGGATAAACGTGTCAGAATCCCTCATTTCTCGCTCCTCACATGATTATGAGCCACATTATCTGACATATGATATTTAGTGAGGTAATATTCTCAGATGTGAGGGTTTCAGCTGATATTGGCTCTCATCGATGTGAGTTGGTGTCGTTTATTAATCGGATTGTGCCTGACGGGGACAGAATGCTGTGAAATATAAGATGTGACTGTAATGCTAGGTGTTTTATTGTGTTGTGTTGTGTTGTGTAATGTGATGGTGTTGTAGTAGTTGTGATGTTGCGTTCAGGTGACGCGAGCAGGTGCAGCGCGGGCGCGCGCGCGCTTTGGATCAGCTGTGATACGATTATTTTCATTTAAATTATGACGTACTTTTTTTTTGTCCACGTTGAATGCAAACCCAACAGTGTTATTTCAGTGCCCGAGTTACAGCAGTGGTTTTGTTCATGAACTTTTTTAACAAGTCAGTATATATAGAGAAAAAATAAACTATGTGTATATTAGGGTTTATTAATGGTATAAAATAGATTTATTTTAATAATTAATTATATGAAATAATAAATAACATAAAAAATAATTTTTTGAACTAAATTATAATAACTGTAATTATATTTAAACATAATAAATTATGTCTAATGTTTTTAATGATTTATTTAAGTGTATATATATATATATATATATATATATATATACATATTTTACTTAATGTTGTAATCTTTTTTTCCCCTTTTTTCTTTTATGATCGAAATTAAGATAATAAAAAATTAATAAAATAAAGTAAAATTTTAAAGTACTGTATGTGTGCATGTGCGTATATATATATATATAATGTGGAGAGTGTCAAGTTCATGTTTAACTTCTGGTGACCCCCCTCACACACACACACTCAACACATTCCTTTACTGGGTCACATCTCCCAATTAATAGAATGCTAATGAGCGCGGCGCTGTATTGTGTGCTGATCCGGAGCGCTTCAGGTCGACGGGACAATAGCAGCTCAACCGTCATGTGTCTGTCAGACGGAGAGGATTCAGGACAGACTCTGTGTGTGAGATCCATGACCAGCAGACGCAGACACGTGTTTGTGTGTGTGTTTGAGACACGGATGAGTGTGTGTCGTGGGAAAGAAGCGTGTCGTAGGACGCCAATGCTGCTTATTCCAGCCGTGGGCTGCTGAGGCATGCTGGGTATTCTGACGCTCAACAAACCCATAAAGATGACAATAACTCACACACACTGAGTCCTGACGTCATCTCGATTCCTGTCTCTGTGTGTCATATTAATATTTTCATCAGAGAGCTGATCCCTGTGCTCCGGTGGCCTAGTTTTGTCACCAAATCCGGCTCCAGAAACACTTTCAAGTGTCTCTCCAGCAGATTCTCCCCTGGACCGGCTCGGTCTTTAAAGTCTAAAAATACCTGCACAGATTCCAGATCTGATATAAACTGAGCTGATAGCTGGAGCTGAGATGTACACAAACAGATTCATAATATATACTGTATGTACACTAGACTGGTCTGAAAGATGATTCTCAGAGCTGAGCTCTTTCAGGCCGGTAATGTCTAGAAATCAAGATCTGAGCATCAATACTTCATGATGTTCAGCTCGTCTCTTCTTGTTTTACATCATCTCTCTTTTGCGTCTGATTCAGGGTGCTTCTGAATAATTGCATCTGTTTTGCATCTGATTACAAGCTCTCTTTCGGGCATCTTTGAAAGTACATTAATGCATAGTAATATTTAAACATGAGTTTTAGTTGCTATGAGACCGTTCCTATCCTTCTGATTCGTTCAAGGACGAATCAAGTGACTGTGTTTATGAATCACTCACTGAATCATTGATTTATTCAGAAAGCTTATTTTGAATTAGTAATATTCAGCGACTGCTGGACAGCTGTGTTCTGGTGAATTCAGAGATACACTGTTGTTTTTCACTGACCATACAGTAGTGAAGTATATGATCCCATATGCAGAATTGACAGTTGAATCACTGATTCATTCACTAATGAAACATTGCTCTGTTTTCTTGCAGCTAGCTGGGTTTAGACAATATAGTGTGTAAAATGTAGTTATATTAATTCTTGTTTATCACAGCGTTGTATAATATGACTTTTGCAGATAATCATTAATCGTTCGGTGTCTGTTAGATCATGTGTGATCTGATGAAGGTTTCAGGTCATAAGGATAATCTACAGAATCAACAGATCATTAACCAGTGAAAACTGACCGACTGACTGGACACCAGATCTTATTACACAGACACTTCAGCAGTAAATCAATAAATGGACATGAGCTAATGATGTAAGTGTGAATGATTTTATTATGAGCTGAAAGGGTCAGAACGAGAAGTGACCGGTCCTCATCCTCCGGTGTGCTGTTTCTCAGTTTGAGGTCAATCAGACGGACGCTGTGATGACAGACTATCAGCTACGAGAGAACACACACAGAGACAGGCCTGGTGTGTGTGTGTGTGTGTGTGCCGGCGGGACGCACAGGACAAAGACGGTCTGTTTGCTGCGGCTCGTTGTTCTCGTCTTTATCTTCAGTAGGAGGGTTTGGGGGACAGGGCTCTGGAATGTCCTCTTTCCCAGCATGCACCGCTACACTCCGTGTGACCTCTGTGTGACGGATGCTGGAGTGTCCAGTGCAGGGAAGACGTCTTCACCCACACCCTGACCATTCACTCACACTGAGTCTGATCCATCACCTGTAAAACCAGCAATAGTCCTTCACAGCCAATCACTTTCAAGCAGGAATGTTTCAGTGAAAGTATTTCTTGTATAAAGCCCCAATTTGTACTCTGGAAAAAAAAAAATAATATTACAGTATTATTTGTAATATTAAATATGAGTTAATTAACAATTAAATGTACAAAGGCATTTGAGAAGTATTTAGTTTCTGTTAATTATTATTATTATTCTACTACATTTTTGCAATAATACTACTATACTTTTAGGTGTATTATTTATTTATTTGAATTACTCACATTTTGTTATTTTTACATTTATTTTAATCTAATATTTAATTGAATTAAATAATGAACAATTAAATGTCCAAATATATTTAAAAAAATATTTTGTTTCTATTATTATTATTATTATGTTTTTGTACTAATATTACTGTACTTTTAGGTGTATTATTAATTTATGTATATATTCATTTCATACCTTATTTTAAAAAAATTAATTAATCACATTTTCTACTTATTCGTGTATTTTAATACAATATTTATTCATTTATATGAATGAAATTATTACTTTAAAATCTTATTTTGTAAAATGCCAAAATGAGGCAGAACAAGTGCATTACTATAAATGTGATTTTGTTCTGATGGATGTTTTTGATGGAGGTTTAGTGTGTTTGAACAGGCTGTGACTGGAGATCATGATCATAATATATCTGCAGTGTGAGAATTCACAACAACACAGAGACGCTCAGTTCAGGCTCTCCAAATCCTCCTCACATTTGCATAATCTTAAGAGGCCTCACACACACACACACACACACACACACACGGCCCACTTGTGCAGTTTAATTGCTCAGCAAACACAGCAGTGCAGCTTCATGCAGCGTTTCTTCTGCAGACTGTTCTTCACGAGCCCCTAAATAGCCTCCATCTGTCTGAAAAACAGGAAGGAAAAGAAAACTGGCTTTTTCATGTTTTTGCACGCACATATTTCAAAGAAATTCACACATAAAGAAAAAATATACCACCAATTTAAGTAAATAATACACTGAAAATTCACAATTTCTGCTCAGAAATTTAATTTCTCAAATAATTACAAAGAAACAGCAATCAACACATTAAATTAAATGTGATATTTTGAAGTGGAAAGACTGAAAAAGTATTTGTTTAATTACAGCTGCTATATATTGTTATACAGTGTACGTACATAATTATTTTGTGCTTCCACTGGCATTATCACATACATTCATTGAATAAATGTACAATCTACACTGTAAAAATGGACTGTGTTTTACAAGACAAGTCTTTCTACTTCCTTTATTTGTGAAATTTACTATCAATTTTTGAGGGAGAATTGTTATGCAGTCAATTCAGTGCTGCCATAAGCTCAATGGTAACCACAAACCTTCAACAACAGAAACCTATGTAGACATCCAATCTAACAGAACATGGCCTAAATTTATTAATGTAAGCAGAAAGATCGTTTGGTTGCAGTGTGTTCAGGGCTCTTGCTGTCGTAATGCAGGTCTGATGGACAGATTGACTCTATAGGGAAGATCTCAGATTACAGATGGAGAGTAACGCATCATGAAGAAAACACCTCTCGTTTACCGCTGTGAGCTTCACGTGTGAACAGCGAGGGGTTTTTAATCCAGAGAGGCTGACAGTTCGGCCCTCTCCTGTGCTGAGACCAATCAGCCTTTCTTCCCAATCCTGGGAACCTTCTAATGAGGCCAGCACCAGCTGCTCTGAGGACAGTTTTGCTCAAAGTTTACAGTATTATGCTGTAAAATACATGATGTCTGCGGGTAACAATGCAGGTCTTGTTTTGTTGTTCCATTGCTGGCTGAAATCATAATCTCCCTCCTCTAATCTTCGTCTGGGCTTGGAAACGCTTATGAGAGATTGAGGTCAAAAACCCATTAAAATCAGCACATTAGAACTGAATCAAATGAAAAACCCTCCACGCATCAATCTGGAGAGAGCCAGGCGGTCACGTGACCCCAGGGATTCGAACGGGCCAATCAGAGAAGGCGTGAGGACAATAGGTATTAGTGGTGTTCTGCAGGAGCCTAATTCAGTGTGTCATCTGTGACACACTCACACTCACACTCACTGCTCTCAGATCAGTCTTACAGACGCTTTCAGTCTGTGACCAGTTGTTTTGCTTGGTTAAGTCAAGACACTTCAGGCAAACTCTATTTTGCTTCCATATCATGTCTTCTTTTAGACGAGTGGAAAAAAAACCATCTAAAATACACATTTAAGGCTTTTTTTTCACCAAAACTTAGAGATTTATTTATCTCTATAATCTGAAGTTTTTACTGAGGGGTTTGTTTGTGTTTCATTCACACTGGTTTATCAGCATTTTATTAGTTAAAAACATGGCGAAATGCATATATTTAAAGGTAATATAGTTTGTTCTCCACTTCAGCAGCACTGACATACACTAAACCTTACAGTTTTATTTATCTCTATATTCTGAAGGTTTTTACTGAGGGGTTTGTTAAGATATCATTCACACTGGTTTATAAAACATTTTATTCTTAAGAAAACATGACAAAAAATGTACTTTTTATTTGTCTTGACAGTATTTTCAGATTTATGGAGTGATAAAAAGAAATCTCAAGTCAAACAAGAATTTTGATTTTGGCTTCTCTGGATATGCTTGCAAATTAGTGCAGATGTAATGCTTTATTTAAACTTAACATTTCAGAAAAACATGTAATGCAAAACAAGTTTAAAATACAAGTTTGCTAAAAGTTCATTTGTGGAGCCTTTAGAGATGCTTACTTTATGCATTGTGAAATTAATCTGAATGGTCATAATTTATGAAACACCATATTTTTCAGATTTTAAACAAAACAAAAGCAATAAACATTCTTTCATTGTTGTCATTCCATATTTGGCTGCGTTTTCCTTATTTTTAATATGATTCTTTGCTGCTTCCTAGATTAAGTTGGTGTTTCATTAGAGGTTCTTCAGGACAGTGTGTTGGTTTGTAGCACATTAGAAATGATAAAGGGTTGTTGTTTAGAATCAGAATGACAGTCACAGTTAGCTTTATTGCCAGGTATGTTTTAAGAAGAACCTTTATTTTCGGCAGTTCAGATAACCCTTGTGTGTGTTTGTGTGTGTTTATTTTCTGCTCTGCCGTGGTAATTCATCAGTATGACATGAAGAGAAACACCTCCAGCTCTCAGACTCATTCGCTCTCATTACAGTCTGTTAATGTTTGTCAGTGACGCACAGAACGTAAAGCAGTTGTTTGCCAGAGTGAATTAATGTCCAAGTCTTGAGGTGAAAGATTACAGTAGAATATAATTACTCGTAATAACTATAATCAGTCATAATGACGCTGAGCCTGCATGTTGATCTGGAATCATACTACAAACAATAGTTTATTATTAAAGATTATTAGAGCATAGGCTTTTTCCATTAAAATTTCACTTTAATTTGTCATTATTCTACACCATTTTTTCAGTTTTCAGTGTGTGTGTTCTGTGCTGGAACATCACATTTGTCTGGTCTGTTTTAGCCCATTGTGTCCTTCTGTTGATCCCAACTTCCTCTCATAAACCCTAATGGCTGGTGTATGGCGAGCCGACATGTAGCTAAAGTGAGTTGGTGTTTGCGTCTGGTCATTACAGGTCAGCGCTTTACCTCATCTCACCGTGTTCTTACCGTGTTCCTGTGGCTTGGCAGAACATTTCAAACGGTGTCTAATGGAGGTCTTTCAGAGCTGGACTGGATCTCCAGGGAGCTCGAGACCAGATCTCCCTCTGAAACGGACCTCAGAGAGTAATGTGATTGGGCTCTTGTTTGACCTGTCTTCAACATGCTTTAAAAAGTAATCTAACCAGGGACTCACTGTACGTTTGAACTTTTTATGGATTTTTTATTAAATGAGATGCAAACTGAATCACAGTGTGCCCATTCATATAGATTCATGCACATTCTCAGAACGTTCCTGCAAGGTTCTCTGAAGCTTATAAACAAGTATTGTTAATAAAACGTTCATTCAGATTTACAGTATTTGAATGCTTCAATAATGTTAAAGCACAAAAACATTATTTATGCATCATTCAAGGAATGTTTTTTAGTGTTTTAGACTTTCATCTAACATCTTTTAAATGTTTCAACTTGTTGGAGAATGTTTAGAGAGCATTCAAAAGTAACGTTCCTAATGTTTGCAAAATAACGTAATGTGTCGGTGCCTGTAGCCTCGTGGGCAGTGCACCGACATATAGCGCCGTTGCGCTTCGGGCATCGCGAGTTCGCGTCCCGGCTCGCAGACCTTTCCTGATCCCATTCCTCCTCTCTCTCTCCCAATTCACTTCCTGTCAACTTTGATCTGTCCTATCTAAAAATGGCAAAAAATTAATCTTTCAAAAAAATAAAAAACAACGTAATGTGATCTTAATATATTCTGACTTTATAGTCATACGTTTGAGTATTTTCACCAACACTGCTCTGTTTTACAGCTCTAATCTCTAATCCGTTTCTATGATGTTTGCAAAACGATTTAATTGAATGTTCCCTTCACATTTGCAGAACTAAGAAAAAACATCTTTGAAATATTTAAAAACGGGACGTTTTGAACATTCAGATAATATTTTCATAACTTAAAGGGAATGTTAGCTAAAGGTTCTTAGAAGATGTCTTTGTTATTTTGATACACTGATGTCATTACACTGGATATTCAGTGTTGATTCTTCCTGGTGTGTAAATGTAGTTGTTCTTCTCAGTCCAGATGGAATGAAGCAAAGCGTCTCTCATGAACAGCTGTGCTAACGTGAGCACATGTATCTGATTTACTCCATATTATCAGCTTTTTTCTTTACATCTGTCACTGAAATTCTTTATTTTGAGAGTCTGTTGCTCCATGTGCTTACAGATGTGCTCTCAGACGAGTTCATATGAGAAGAGAGTTAAGGACAGCTGGAGAAATGAACAATCCCACAGACGTAGTGAGATTAGGACCATGATCCTCTCCTCTGAATGCGTAAAGCCTGCCGTTTAGCTCTCGCTCTCTGCCGGGCTTCGGCCGTCTGTCTGTGAACCTGAGTTTAAACCCATCTCTTCAGAAACACTGGAGGACGATGTAAAGCTGATGTCTGAGATGTTTATGTTAGGTTGAGTTAGTGCTTCATCAGAGCTGTGGTGTGAAGGTGTCTAATACAGGCAACAAATAATAAAATATAGCTTCCGTTTATACATGGTTTACATTTCCCTGAAGGTAACTAACATTTTGAAATTGTGATTCAGATTAAACAAAAAGAAGAAAAAAAAAAAAGTATGCAGTTAAAACATTCTTAAAATTCTTAAAAGACATTTTAGATATATTTTCTTAAAATTTTATATTAAAAAAAATTATAATTTGAAAAATCTGGCAACAGAACACAAAGATCATTCATCATGAAGAACAATTGGATGAATATCCTAAAAATGGACAAAGCCTTCATCCTACAAATATTCACTGATGCAATCACAGACATCAATACAAACCCAAACCAATCCATTGTACTGTCCTTAACCAAATGTGGACAAAAGGATCCAGAATCACTGGATGTTTCTTCTCTGGTCGACCAACTGCCATCTCTGTCCACGCCGCCTGCACCATCCGGCCTAAAGTCTACAGAATGGACGTATTGTGGTCAAAATGGTGTGGGGCCCTATTCTACAATCAACTTCCTGAAGCTGTATGCTGCAACTCCCCAACAGTCATGCTGCAAACACATCCAAGCACCCCATCAGTAGGAATCCTTGGGCCACCTCCAGTGAGAAGCGGCAGCGTAGGAGAATCACCACCACCGCTGGACACATGATTCAGAGACCCTGTACAGTAAATAAGAGTGAGTTTAGAGAGACTGAAGCTTAGAACTGCTTTGAATGAACCGTTTGAGAATCACTGCAAAATGAGGTGATATTAAACACATAGTTTGAGAAACCAAAGTGTTTTCTTCACATCGCATGCATATAAACCTATTGTAGGAGACTCCCAAAACAATATTAGAAGCCTTAAAGGTGCTCTATGCGATGCTGTTTGACGTCACTCCTGTTGACGTTTCACGTAAATACAAAACAAAACAGAGCAAGCTCCCCACTCCCCCCAGTGTTTCTGTAACTGCCGTGAACGCGCAAAGCACATTGATGCGAAAGGTGGTGCTAACCCAAGAGAGACAGCGACAGAGCTAACATGTCTAAGGATACTCCAACTGTTCGGTGAGTAAATTTATATGACAAGTCTTTATACAGTATTTTTACGATACTTTATTAGTTACAGCTGATATATTGAAAACTAGTCTAGAAGCGAATGCCAAAGAAATGCTTATTCTGGAATTTATCCTACAGTACCTGTGATCAAAAGTACTAGCTAGCAAGGACCTACAGACCTTAACCTAATGAAGCTAAAAGCTGCAAACTATTACTTTGAAAAATACGAGTGTAATTTCTTGTATCGCCTACACTGTAAAGTAGCAACTCGTGGAGATGTCAAGGAAGGGGAAGATATTAAATTATTGTTTAAACATGTGCATCAGAAACACTTATTTCAGAATTTCTCCTTCTCGCGATCGAAAGTGCCAGCTAACAGACATACTGTAC
>JAUMHE010000085.1:179960-198341 GCA_032359235.1 Enteromius mattozi | reverse complement strand
TACATTACCATCACTCTGTTCTTCTATTTGATAATGTTCAGTGCTTTGCTACAATCTGTATTGTTAAAAGCGCTATAAAAATAAAGTGACTTGACTTGACTTGGTCTACACCTACGTCTACTCCTCGCACGAAACTACAGGCATTATTAGATTCTCAAAACACTTCTTTCTAAAGCTTGTTTATTCACAGCGACCAAAATGTCCCAACAAGATAAAAATGTACTGCTATTACTATATCTGTGAGGACATTTGGTCACCATAACATAGTGTACGCAAGGTGTTTCACACTGACCCTGGATCAGCTGCTGCTCCTTCAGAGCTCATGAAGTTCTCCGTTCTTTGAAGGAAACGTTGCTGTTTCTGTGATGTGGAGCAAGAGCAGAGCAGGTAATGAGATCTGCTGTGACTCTGAGAGTCTAAAGTCATAGAGATCGGCCTCATTGTCCACGGTGATGAAGAAAACACTTTGAGCTGGATTATGTTTCAGCTCGTGCTCTTTTGTGCTGATTGTGGTGTGAGCGGGAGAATAGAGATGCTCTGAAAGACAGATCGGCCTCCATTGTCACAGGCCACAACCGTATAAAGAACTTCCTAACGACGGTCATAAACACTTTCCCAGGACTCCCACAACATCTGCTGCGCTCCGTTTCCTACAGACCTTCCTACAGAAAATATTTTCATTACTTTAAATAAAAGAAATGTTAAATTATATCAAAAACTTAATAATAAACTGTATAGACCCAACTAACAAGAAAAGGTCCCCAGGATGTCCCCTGAATAGCCTCTGGGAATGTCCCCTGGACGTCTTCGTGTAGGGTTCTTTAGACGTCATGAGAACGTCTTGAGTATGTTTGCAGGACGTCTGGAGGATGCAACGAGGATGTTTGCGGGACGTTCATTAAACATTATGGGGACCTTTAGGGAACATTCATTGCAGGTCATTTTAATATCCTTTATAAACATATCATCAGTCACATAACACTCAAGGAATAAACAAACAACAGTACTTGAATAATACTTTTTTAAATTTCCTTTATATGTAAATACATTTACATTGATCAGATGTAAAAACATTAATTTGCAATATATGTCCATATATTAATTTCTAATAGTTGTTTACATTTCTGTACATATATATATTATATTTCTATGCAAGTATATTTTTTTAACATAAAAATGTTTAAACATGTTTCATAGAATACATTCCCATACATTCCTTTACTTTATGTAAATGAATTAAATGTTTTCATTATGGAGATTATAATTGGCCCCTTCACAATAAATTGAATACAAACAAAGTTGGGACTGAAAAACTCTCCAGACAATGCAACCTAAAAACAGTGACAATATAAATTAACTAATTAATATAAAGAGTGCATTTATCAACACCAGTTCAGCGTGAACCAACTAAACTGAAAGATTATCCTTCTGTAAGCATCCAGGATCAAAACATTATGGAAGACTGTAGACAGTCAACACATTGTAGGCTATTTTAATAATTGAATCATAAACCGTGCACAAATTCTCTAAACTAATCACATGCTTCTCTACTGAACCTGAATCAAGCATTGTAATACCTTTCCAAACCACTTCTAATAATTAATTGTAAATCATATACATAAAAAAATGCAGGTTACATTTTTATGCCAGTGGCTGTCAGCAAGAGACGGTCTTAATGAGTTAGTTGACCAGTGAAACAATACTAAGAGAAATATATCACTTATGATTCACACTGGTGGTGCACTTATATAAATATGTATTATAGCAAATCAAGTGTAATGAATCTCACACCTAACATACAGCATTATGGTCATTTCACTGCCATAGAACTTTATTTTAATGCTTATTTGGTTGTTTACCCTCGTGGAGTATAGCAAGTGCATTGGGGGAAGAAACAAACAAACAAAATGTTTTCATTATATCTAAAATCAAGTAATATCTGCATGCACCTGACAAATAATATGCTATTAGAAAGCAGTGTTTGTGAGTGAGAAGTCTGGTGTGGAGGGTGGATCTGGAGATAAACTCTGTCCATGTTGTCACAACCTCTTTGCGAACAGCCCTGAAATACAATTCAAATATTAACAATGATTTTGATAAATGTAATGTGAAGCTTTTACATTCACAATATTTATTGTTGAATTGTGCAAAAAATTTTGTCGGACTGAAATGTTGTTTTTGGTGAAGAGTTTTTTAGAGTGCAAATAAGATTTTAGGTTTTAAATTCCTTACAGACTTGTGTGAGGTTTCCAAGTCAACTTGAACAAATCATTTACTACATTTATAGTTAAAATCTTACTTATAATTCCCATCTTCACTGTCCATCTGGCAGAGGACCATTACAGACTGTTTCACTTTGAAGTGAGGCACAGTCACAGTACTCGGTTGTGTCTTACCATATTATTAATTTTCATTTCAAAGCACTTTTTTTTTAATCATCTGTGTCTCTTTTAGACTGTACATAAAAGTACAGTCATTTTCTGTAATCAAAAAACAGCAATGTTCCAGCAGCTGGGACGCCAGAATGAAAAAAACATTCCTGTCATTTTCATATCAAATTATTAAAAAGACTACGATGCTGTTCCACCACATTTATTACTTAAAACTGAAATATTCGCATTTCTGTACACAATTTTTTTACAGATTGCTTATTAAATACTGCATTCCAACATCTCAATATAACAGGATGCATATTGAGTAACTTCACATTGCCAAAAACAGTATGCACATTTATAATTCCTTCATAGCATTAACATTACCACATAGATTAGACCATTTCACTTTTTCTAAAAATAGTATGTTTTATTTTAAATGTACAAATTTTCAACAACTTAGTATGTGTCAAGGGCCTAAAAGTCTAAAAACGTTTAATTATACTCTACTCGGTTCATTAACTGCGTAGAAATAAAGGGTCGAGCAATTAAACTGCAGCAAGTCATGTGACCATTATTTATACAGCACTTTTTACCATACAGATTGTGTCAAAGAAGCTTTACAGTATTAAACACAGAAACAGTGTTCTGAAGGAACCAAAACTCCACCGTTCTTCCCTGGTCTGACAAAACCAGCAGCTTCTAGGCTGCAACAAAGTCAGATGTGCAGAGGACTCATCTGGTTCCTGAGGTTTTGTCTGATCTGGATACAGTCTGGATCTGGGCAGCTCCAGTGACCTCTGAATAAGAATGAAAAAGACTAATATTAGTGTAGATGCTATTTTTCTTCTTGTCTGTAGTGTCTGCTGAACATCTGCCAGCGAACAATTAATTAAAATTGTAATTAATTAAAATTAAACGAAAAAACGAAAAACAAACACAGATTCAAAATAATAATAAAATAGGCTCACATAATCGTATCATGATGATACTTAAATAACACTGATATACAGTTTTTAACATTGATTGGCACTGTATCCAAAGCTTCCTTTAAATATTACATTTTATTCTCTTCTACTTTTGTTTTACAATTTTCTGAAATATAGTTAGGGTTATTATTGTTTTTATCATATAACATTTTTCTTGATTTAAATAGCTGACTTTATTCTCTAATTATTTTCACTTTTATATATATTTATTTTCTAAAGCGACTTGCATCTCATTTAGGAATTTGTTTAAGTTTAAGTTACACATTCCCCGTGATGCTGAAACTACAGGAATGCCACTTGTTTGTTATTTTCAAGTAATGACTAAGAATAACACACACACACACAAACACACACACTGCTGAACTGTGAGCACTGAGAGCAGGAAATGTTTAACCTCCATTGAGTCAAAGACAAAGGCAGGGTTTAGTGTGTGTGTGTGTGTGTGTGTGGGTGGGTGGGTGTGTGAGGGGCGGGCCGCTGAGCTCCAGTCAGTCTCTGCTGACACTGCTGAGGAACACACATCAGCTTCTGACCGCTGGATACGGCTCACCAGGTCTTCATCAGCTTCTGACCGCTGGATACGGCTCACCAGGTCTTCATGGCTCTTCTGCTCTTTGAATGAAAGCGTGTGAATCTGCTGGTTATGAAGTGTACTGGACTTTAGTGAAGTGATGCTGTCTTACATTTGCAAGATAGAAACAGTAAATATTGCATAGAGTTGTTAATCTGTTGTCTTTTTACCTTCTATATCTGAGCTGATCCTGTTGAAGTTTGTCCTTTGGTTCGTCTGATGTGTGTATCGTCCTGGGCTGTGTTTCTGTATTGATCCTAATGGGTCTCTGATCAACTTGTGTGATGCTTTTCTGATTGTTCATGAGTTCATCCTCTCTCATGGAGCTTCAGGAAAATGGCACATTGTTTGTTTTTAAGAGCTGAGTGTGAGGAAACATGAGCAGCGTTATTGGTTAGCTATTATTTTGTTGTGTGGGAACTACTGAATGTCTCGTTGGTCTCAGACAGGACTGAAGGAAAACAAGGCGTTTGATCTCTGATGATCTTAGTCTTAGATTGAGAGTGTTGGGTTTAACAAAATACAAGTTATGAGAGTTACATAATCAGATTCCTTTTTTTAACTAGTAATGAGTTACTTCTTAAGTTAACAAAGTTAATATTTCAAATAAGTGACTTCAGTAAAACTTTCTCTGATGCTGACTGACAGCTCTGGGGTTGCCATGTTGAGAGAAATCAGGAGTAAGTGCAGAGCGTTGTGTGTGAACATGATCTTACTGTAGTTATGTTTTACTCATCTCACATCATCTCACAAAACAGATTCATGACTAAAACTCAGAATAGGACGTATGCATGCAATAATGACTTTATAAAAACATGCCATTTTATTAACCAGTGTCTTTGCTGTGCAGTTAACGCAGTATTGTAACATATTATTTCTGTACAGTAGCTTTCCCAAACACTGTAGATGGTCTGTAACTCCAGCTGATGTGTGTGTTTCTGTCAGGCGTCTGAACATGTGTGTTTGTGTTTCCAGGTTCTCCTCATCTGGACGCTGAAGCAGATCTTCTCCGGTGAGTGTCTGCTTTATCACTGCATTCTTCTGAGGTCTCTCTGAGTCTCTGAAGGACTGAAGATGTGTTGCTGTTTGTGTGATGTTTCCTCATCAGTTCATGAAGCTCTTCAGATCGATAGAATCCATTGCTTGCTACTTACGAGTTCAGAAACACGATTACGTTGAGATCTTTCGAGTCATTTTGTTTTTAAAATACGCAGGAAGTCGATTTAGTGCTAATGGATCCGAACGAGTATTGATGCTGTAAATGTGTATCGCTGCTACTGTATGCTGAATCATGGGAAATTTAGTTCTGTCACACAAGTCTGTGGCTTCATTTAAGCAAGATTTAGCACAAAAACTAACCTGGCCAGTCAACAGTTCATCAGGAACACTTAGTCTGTGACTCTTTAACTAAAAGAGGCAGAAAAAACACTTCAGGAAGTGACTTAACCACGTTTAAGAGACAAATGTGTGCTCAGAAGTGAGATCAACCTGACAAAACCTATTTTTGGGAGGTTAGTTTGCAATATTAGTATTAATACAAAGTGTGTTTCAGTTGTAGAAATACAGCAGGTTTCCAGTTAGGATTAGATTTGAGTATTTATAACTAGCTGTATAAAAACGTAATGGAAGTCTATGAATGTCCCAATTTAGGAAACTACATTAATACAATATGATATAGTGTGTGTGTGTCTGTGTGAGAGAGAGAGAGAGAGAAAGTGTGTGTGTGTCACAGAGAAGTATAAGAAGTGCGTGTTTGCAGCAATATGCTGACACACTCGTGTCAAATGCTATGAATAAACATGAATCATTAGCATATAAACGAGCTGTAGATGTGTCTCTGAGATCAGTAACGCGCCGCTTTGCTTCAACGTCATTCATAAACGTCAGCTGGCGTCTGATTGGCTGTGCCGTGGCTCTGAGGGTCAGGGGGCGGATCCTGCGATTGATTACAGGAGCAGTGAGATGTGTTTGATTCTGATGATCTGTAATGAAGGTGAGCAGACGGTGCGAGCGGATCGGTGTCTGACGCCGAGGAGGCTCTCTACAGGTGAGCAGCCAATCAGATTTAGCAGCAGGTCTCAGATCAGCGTCATATGGGCGGCAGATGCTCTCTGAACAGCTCCGTATCTGCTCACACTGAGATGCTCACTTCATTAATCTGTATCAATCTTCTACCGTTCAGCATTAGCTGGTAGTATTCACTACATAGTGTGCTGTTTGTGTGAGTTTGTCTTGTTGTTCTTTGTGCACTGCTGCATTTAATATAAATGTAAGCTTTTTTCTCCATTTTCATGTAATTGCAAATAACATGCAGTTAAATGTCTACACTGAGTATAAGTGTTGTTTTCCAGCATGCTGTTTCTCTGATCTCAGTGGGCTGATGGGTAGTAGCTGATCATTTAACAAGCGCTGTGTGTCTCTGAATGTGTGCGTTCAGCTCTAGCTTTGGCATTGTCATGATGATCCGCTGCAGTGCATTCTGGGTGACCTGATTGACTGATCTGAATAGCTGTGCTTCTGTTGACCTCCATAAATCACAGAGCTGTGGATCTTTACAGATGGAGGCCACATCGAGCTCCTGATGAAGCTGCTGTTAAACGCAAGAAGTTGTCAGATCCTGCGTGATTTGTGTGGAAGATTTTCGCAAACTGAGCAGCACAAGTGTGTGTCTGTTAGTGGGAGAAAAAATGTCAAAATCAAAAGATGTAAAACTATATGAAGTCACAATTGTGACTTTTTTTCTCAGAATTGCACGTTTATATCTCAAAATAATTGCTAAATGTTAGCTCAAAATTACAAGTTACAGAGTTGCAATTTTTTCTTGCAAATGCAAAATGTAAATCCGCAATTAGGACTTTTTTTTGTCAGCACTGTTATGAGTTAGTAATTGTCAAAGGTGAAGTCCGAATTCTGAGAAAAAATAAGAATTGCAAGATGTGCACTTGTATGCAAAGTCATAATTCTGACTTTTTCTTGCAGTTTCAGGTTGCAGGTTATAAAATTGTTATGTGAGTTTTTGTGAGAACTCTATGAAAAAGTCAGAATTGCAAGACTGTGAGAAAAAAGTTTGGATAATGTCAGCTAGAAAGTCACAATTCTCACCATTTGTTTCTTAGAATTGCAAGTTTATATCTCGCAATTGTGAGTTATTAAATTGTAAGATGTAAACTAAGATTTCTGGGAACAAAATGCAGTGTAAATTCACAATTGCAAGTAATAAAGTCGCACTTCTGACTTTTTTTATATTTCAAAATCTTGCAGTTGTATGTTATTCAAAAAGTCAAAATTACAATATGCAAACCTTCAAATGCAAGGTGTGAAGTCGCAATTTGGGCTTTTTCCTCGTAATTGCAAGTTTATATACTGAATGTGTGAGTTATTAATGGTGAGATGCAAATTTACAAAAGTGTAAGACGAATGTTTCTTCTACATAGTAGCGAGGTTCCAGCTCACAATTCTAGGTTTTGTAAAGTCAGATTACTGAGAAACTGAGAGAAAAAAAGCTATAATTCTTGCAATTGAAAGATCTTTTCTTGACTTTTATCTCATAGTTGTGAGTTATTGTCAGGTGTACAGTCTGAATTCTGAAAAAAAGCAAGAATTGCAAGATGTGAACTCGCAACAAAGTTGCATTTCAGGTTTAGAAAAAGGCAGAATTGTGAGATAAGAATTTGCAGCAGGCCTACCTCTTTCTGTTTTTGTTAGTGTGGAAACAAGCATGAGATACAGGTGTGGTGGTGAAGGAGCAGGTGTAATGTGGAGTGTTTGTGTGATGGGTCAGCGGTCAGTCGAGTGTCCGTCTGATCAGGTCACTGCTGAAGCTCTGAGCTGCACTTTCACATGTTATCATTCCACTGGAAACTAAAGAGCTTCAGTGACAGGTCATGGGCGACTTTTCTCCTGATTCTGATGGAGTAAAGCTAAGATGTGTGGTGAAGGTGCTGGTGTTTCAGGGCTCTGAGCCGCTCAGCCGTGACTGATTTTCTCACACTTTGAATGGGGTTTTGTTCGTTGCTGTGCTCTGGGATCGTAGGGTCGCGGCTTTTGAGGGCAATGAAGGGGAAATGATTTCTATTCACCTGCAGCGCTTGAATGAGGAGAAAAGAGCCACACAATCACTGCATCTGATGGGAAATATCCTACATCTATATCTCTCACTCTTTCTATACACTCGCAGTTTGGAATCAGAAAAGTTTGTTAATGCTTTTCAGAGAAGTATATTAGAATGATTTCTGAAGGATCATGTGACACTGAAGACTAGAGTAATGATGCTGAACATAGAAATAAATAACACTTTAACACATATTTACACAGAAAACAGCTGGTTTACATTAGAATAATATTTTATAGTTTTACTGTATTTATAGTTTCCGATACTTTTGATTAAATAAATGCAGCCTTGGTGAGCAGAAGAGACTATTTTCTATTTAAACATGCTACTTATTACAATCTTTTGACAGCAGTGTATATACAGTAGTCAACATTTGGAGTGTAAACCGGTATGCATTCTTGTCTTAGTACTACTTTGATGGACTTTTTTCAAATGTTGACTACTATATATATTTTTTGACACACACACACACACTCATTTGAGTTTAGATGCATTAGATTGTCTCTTTGCTGAGTATGATGTTCTTGCATATAATTGCTTTTAAATAGTACATTTTATTATGTTAGATTATGAAGTTATATCTACATCTGCATACACTTTAAGTTTAAAGCATCTTTTTTCCTTGCACTCGTTCCTCATGCGTCAAGTAGTTGGACACTGAAGGTGAAAGTCTTACATTAAACACAATGAGGTGTCAGGTGGGTGTGTTACAGGCACAATAGAGGCCGAGCCGGACCGGATCGTACACTTTTACTCTCCACGGACACAATGAGCGTCTTTATGTGTGTGTGTTCAGAGGGACTGTGGAGTGGGAGTGAGTTCTCCTCCGGAGGAAACCTCTGAGACGAGCAGGTGGAGTCTGAAGAGAGGCTTTCACAAGAGCACAGACTCAATGAGAGGCTTCAGTCCTACACACACACACACACACACAGTGTTTTAGAGGCTTGTGGAGATCATTGCTTCGCTGAGGAACAGTAAAAGGAAAGCTCCTCAAAAGATCCTGATTCTTCTAGAAAATGATTGATGGAGAATCAAGTAAAGCTGAGGTGCTTCAGTGCAGTAAGAGTTCATCTGGAGATATGACCAAAGTTATTCTGACGCTTACTTCATCAAAATCAGTCCAGATTTACAGTTACACTAAAAGAGCTTTTACTGGATGAAAAAACTCTAAACTACAAACCATGTTTGTGGGTTTGCACAGATAGACTATCATTAGAGTTTAGTTTAGTTGAGATTTGTCTGAAGGACTAAATCTGTGGCTGCGTCCCAATACACTTGTCTGCCCTAGATAGTGTGCAGATTAGGATCATGCACCAAACTGTAGTATGATAAAAAAAAATAAGCATGGCATAGTTTATTACAATCCAAATTCTGAAAATATCATGAGTTTTTTTTTTTTTTGAAAAGAATGAAAACTAAAAGAATTTTATATACACAAGACCTTCCCTGAAACACACGTCATCTGGAGGGGAGCATATGTTGCTCTAAAACCTTTATATACCTTTCAACATTCATAGTGTCTTCCAGGACATGAAGCTGCTCATACCGTATACTCTTATACACCTCCATACCATCAGAGATGCTGCTTTTGAACTGAACTCTGATAAAACACTGAAGATCTCCTCCTCTTTAGCTCAGAGGACACGGTGTCTGTGATTTACAACAAGAATGATAAATCTGGACTCGTCTGACCACAGAACACCTGTCCACTCTGAAATAGTCCATTTAAAGGAGTCTTGGCCCTCAGGACACAACGAGCTTCTGGAGCATGTTCACATATAGCTTCTTTTATCATGATAGAGTTTAGTTGTCATCTGCAGATGCTTCGGAGGATTGTGTTTACCGACAGTGGTTTCTGGAAGTATTCCTGAGCCCATTTAGTAATGTCAATGACAGAATCATGTGATGAGTGATGAGTGTCGTCTGAGGACCTGAAGACCATGAGCATCCAACAAACATCTTCAGCCTTGTCCTTTACACACACAGATTTCTCCAGTTTCTCTCAATCTGTAGATGATGGGATTTGTAAAGTCTGTGCAATCATGTTACAGACCACATGTCATTTAAAATCATTAGTTGCTAGATGTTCTCCCAGCTCAATCTTTTTTAAATTTCTTCTTTTTTCATCCCTTTGTTGCAAAAGAAACTAAATAATCTCTTCCTAATAAACTGGCACTAAATATCACTAAGAAATCTAGAAGAAGCCACTGAATATAATTAGTTTCGTCGCAAGCAGACGAAACACAATAAATGCATGTGAATGCCAGCTGATAGGGAGTGCAGTTAAGACCATTATCCGGAAATATTTGACGACAGACTTTGCTCAGGCTTTTCAGAACGAACTAAAACAACACACAGATGCTGTGAACTAGATCGATCCACTCGTTAGTCAACTTATCCCGTCTCATCAAAATAAAAACTTTCTTCTACTCAAAGGTTTTTATGGGCTTTTTTAGAATTTATGCGCATTCAGCGTTTTTATGCGATATTTCAAAATGAAACACAGCTATTGACAGCCCTGGATTAATCAGAAGTGTGTGGTGGACTGCCTGATCTGAGAGCAGCCGGTGTGTGTGATTGGAGCAGCGGTCAGCAGCGGTCCGAGCTCCACATCTTCAGCGCTGAAGGACGCTGTGTGTGTGAATGCACCGAGAGAAGCTTCTACAGCAACAATAGCAGCGGTCAGCGGCGGTCAGCACATCTGAGCAGCGCTATTGATCAGAAACCGGCTCACATTAGCATCACAATCACACACATTAGCAGCTCTGCTGACCGCTGTCTGCTGACACACACGGTTTACACACACTCTCAGATCTGTGCGGAAAACATCACACACGAGTTGATTTTATCTCTTGTTTTCTGGTATAAATATTATTTCTATTATGTCTCACTTATCAATAATATTTTTAATTAGATTATATAGTTATATTTTCAGTCACTTTATGGACATTTTATTATTTTATATTGTCATTGTTATTATTTTTGTTGCTTTTGTGGCCTAATGGATAGGGAGTTGGACTTGTAACCCAAAGGTCGTGGGTTCGAGTCCCAGGTCCGGCAGGGATTGTAGGTGGTGGGAGTGAATTCCCAGCACTCTCTCCACCGTCAGTACCACGACTGAGGTGAGACCCTTGAGCAAGGCACTGATTCCCGGCTGCCCGCTGTATGTGTTCATGGTGTCTGTGGTTGTTCACTTCTCACTGCTGTGTGTGTGCACTTGGATGGGTTAAATGCAGAGCACAAATGGATAAAGGTATGGGAAACCATACCTGGCCACAAGTCACTTCACTAAAAATTATTTTGCTTCTCCAAAAATATTTTGATGTGAGAATGTTCAGTTATTTATTCAAAAAAACTGACAGAAACACTGATGAAGAACATAATTTCTACAGTGTTCGTAATGTTTAAAGACTTTGGAGATGATATTAAATGTAAATATGAATGTGTGTACTAGTTAGGCTTGTTAAAGCTGCGAGTGAAATACTGTTTCAGACGCTGCACGTTCAGCTTTGATGAAATAATCGAAGCATGTCATTAATTAGCTTCTCATTAGACTCGTGGAGTTGTAGAACAGTTGTTCTGTTGTGGTTGGTGTTGGTGGAGAATCAGGGTGGATGAATGTGGCTTTTCCTCTTTGCTTATTGAAAAGGTCAGGAGGACTAAAGCAGGAAATGGATTTCTGGAAGCGGTTTGTTGTCATGGACACGGCCGAGCCGTCCAATGATTGATCAGCCTCCGCTCGTGCATGTTAATGTGAGTTTGATGTAGAGATTCATTCAGAGTTCAGAGGAGTCGATTCTGATGAATCACAGCAACGGACACACTGTTTGCGGAGTTTGACTGTTTACATATGCAAATGAGGCCTCATCATCAGCATATGAAAGGAGCAGTGTATTCACAGAGCCTGGTCCAATGAGAACAGAGTTCACTCAAACCATTCAAAAATAGTTACTAGTTTACAGTGAATAAAAACAAAAGGTAAGAAAACAAACTTATTTTATTTCAGTAAATTAAAACTAAAACTGAAATAAAATAAAACCATACTGACATATAATGATGATAATAATATTAACAAAAACAATAATAATAACAAAACAAAAATTTAAAACAAAATTACTGAAACTTTACATAAAATTAAAATGAAAATGATTAAAAACCGAAATTATTAAAATAAAAACTGATTAAAAAATGTAAATAAAAATGATATTAAAAATAAAATAAATAAAATATTAAAATAAATTAAAATATAGATAATGGTACTAAAAGTAATAAACTGTATAATTTAATATTAATAAAACTATATACTCACATTTCAAAATAATACTAATAATAATGACAAAAAAGCACAATGCAATTTTTTAAAACAAATTCAAATGTCTAAATAATAATATTATTAAATAAAATAAATATAAATAAAATATTGAAATTAAGTCAAATATAAATAATGAGACGTAAATGGAAATAAAAGTAAGATTTTTAAAATATAATTGTAAAAATGCCCAAAAAACACAAATAACTAAAACTTTTAGTACTAACTTTTAAGTACAATTAAAATGAAAACTAACTTATTATATTAATATTAAAATGAATGAAAATCTGAAAATAGACAATGATAGTGTAGTATATGAGAATGATGCTGTAATAACACAGGGAGAAACTCCCTGTCAGGGTCATGCTGTCCTTCATCTCACTTTAATTTGAGACCACTAATCATCTGAAGCCTTGAGAGGGATGAGGTGTGTGTGTGTGTGCAGCGCTCTGGTTTTCCCTGCATGCTAACAAGGCCTGGTTTCTTTAAGGCGCTGCCAGCACTGAGCATGAGTGAGTGTGTGTGTGTGAATGAGAGCGAGCAGGAATCTGTGTGATTCTGTGGGTGTTTGTTAATCTGAGAGCGAGAGAGATGGGAATGTTAATGGATTCAGAGTTCAGAGACGCGCTGAGCAAACATTTGCTTTCCATCGTCTGGAAAACAACACAAATGAGCAGAAGATAAAAACAAGTGTCCTTGAGACAGAAGATAAAGAGTATCTTTAACCCATTCATCTACTGTGTTCTTGCTTCCCATTCATCAAGCTCCAGCAGAACTCATTTAGTGTGTCCCACAAAACAAGACTTTGTATCTAGATTAAAGCTATCTGTTAATATACTATAGTATTTTTATAATAAATATATTTTTTTAAATAGTAAATATACATAAAACAATTTCTTAAAAAACTCTATATAGCTACAAATATCTTATTTGTTTAGCTGCATGCTATGGGACATCAAATTAAAATAGGTACATATTTTTAAAGTAGAAAATGTATTGTGTTATTTTGAAATAAAATCTAGAGTGATGCTTCATGACGTCATCATTAGCTGATATCATGTGTGTTGTTAAATGACTGAAATAATCAGAGCAGCAGACGCTCATCAAACACTGAACTCGGTCAGCGCTGCTGTTTTCATAAAGCCTTGAGCTGATTCATAAACACACCATTCATATGATAAACACAGCCATTATCTGTATTCCGCCTCCGCCGTTATAAAATCTAATGAGGGCTGATGGGAAACGTCTGCTGGAATGTCTTTGTGTTTGCGTCACAGAGAACAGGAAAAGATCGCCTCAGTTTCTCAACAATATCAGAGCTTTAACTGGAAACAAGAGGACAGTGTGTTTGACTCGCTCCAGCGTCGAGGATTAACTCACACTGTCATGAAGCAGAACACACACTCTGTCCCTCACACACACACACACACTCACTCTCAGACACACACACACACACTGTCTCTCTCTCACACACACACACACACACTCACTCTCAGACACACACACACACACACACACACACTCACTCTCAGACACACACTGTCTGAGATACAACTATTAGAAAATCTGGAATCTGAGGGAGCAAAACAATCTAAACATTGAGAAAATCATCTTTAAAGTTGTCCAAATGAAGTTCTTAGGAATGCATATTACTAATCATAATTTTGGCGTTAAAGAAAAGGTAAAGACCAAACTTTCACCGCGTCTCCAGAACATGGCGCCCGCAGCAACACTACAGAGAGAAGAATAGCTCCGCCTTCTTTCTTTGTGTAAACTTTCGAAAATAAACTTTCATATGATTGATTGGGTTGTGTTCTAAATGTCTTTGAGGCATCATCAGTGTTTTCTGTTGACTGTATGATATTTGTGTTTGAGTGTGTTTATATCGCTCACACTCGTGTGTGTTGATCTCTGAAAGACACGGATGCAAACGTTACATCTGAGACTCATCTTCTGTAAATAACCCAACCTTCAGAGACACTGATCTGGAGCCAGTGTTACTGTAGTATCTTTGACACACAATCATAGTTTTATAGAAAGTATTGATTAGAATACATTTCTATAGAAAATACTACTAGTGTTAGTTTATTATGTATGTGAAATTAATCTGTGTGTGTGTGTCAGTGTTGTGTGTGTGCGTGTGAGCCGCTGCTGACCTGATCGCGCTCGAGGGCGGGGCTTAACTCACTCCAGACGCGGCTCATTGGTCACGAGGCCGTGATGGACAGGCAGAGGGACGGCCCACTGACCCTGCTGCTGCTTTTCCTGGGTCACATGATCACAGCGCTGGAGGTTCCTCTGGACCGTACGTATCCACACACACACACACACACACACACAGCATATATAATACACTCTAGGGTGAGGAGATATCCAGGACATATCTAGGGGTGATGAGAAAAAAATAGGACAATAGAAGTCTGTGTGATCATTACACTTTATACAGCTGTGATTGAAATAATTAAACGTTAGCATGTCATGTTTCAAAACAAAAAACACAGTTAGCAATCACCAAATAGCCCACATTTTTGCCAACATGCCGTGTTGTTTTGATCTACTGATAATGAATAATAAACATTTTAAATCAAACCTGTAAATTTATTTCATCCAGGAAAGTTTTGATGGAATTTTCCTTTCATCTTACCTCCATATAAAGCCTGTAATAATGTAATGTTTAGTTTATGTGTAATTCTGCTGTTCCACAGGCGCTAACTTGTGGAAAAAAATGAATTTAGATATTCATTATATTCACATTTTACGCAAAATATTGTTGTGAATGTTAACAAGACAAAAAATGTATTTGACATAATTTAGGAAGCTAAAGAAAAAGAAGAAGAAAAAAGAGGTTTGATTCAAACTCAAACTCATGACTCAGTCTTCCAGCAGTTCAAACGAACCATTCATGCTTGAATTTTGACATGGCTTGTAAAGGTTTTAAAAAGCATGTGTGTGAAACAGAGATTTTCGAAACTCTTATCAGTTAAACCGTTGCATCACAAAGATTCATTGTTCTGAAGCTGTCCAATCAGATCAGGACTTCAGAGTGGCTTTGTGAATCATTTGATTGGAACTTTGGAGCAGGTTCGTGAATCATTTAGTTAAGATAGGAACTCAGAACGATCGTGAAACACTTCAGATTGAATCGTTTGATTTAGACTTAAACTGTAGAGTGTAAGCTCAAAGATCTTTTGATTCAGATCAGAACTAACTGGCTTCAGAGCGGGTTCTCTTGGTTTTCACATCGTTTATTGAGTTAATTCTATAACAGTGCAACCATTTGACTTGTTATTAAAATGTTAAATTTAAGTTATATATATGTTATTTTATATAGTGTATTAAATTAGAACTTATTTTAAAATCATTTGAACATCAAATTCTTCATTCTGTAATTCTATAATTCAGTATTCTGTAATATTTTTCACAAAACAAGAAGTATCTAAGAACAAGTCCGCACACGCTGGGAGTGATATGTTTTCAGCAGGTAGTGTTAATCTTCAGTCAGAGAGAGAGATGTGATGATGATGATGATGATGATGATGATGATGTACTGACGGTCTGTCTGTGATTCTCTTGACTTCTTCAGCTAAACTCCTGGAAGAGCGTAAGTCTGAAGGGTGTTTGCTGTGAACATAAGTTTGCGTATGAAATGTTTTTATTGCTGTGCTGCAGTGTTTGCATGATGTTCGTACGACACCAGCGCTTCTGGACAGCACTGATTCATAGACACAGAAGAGCCTCGGACCGCATGTGCTGCAGTAGACTGATGTGTGTGTTAGCATGCTTGGCATGTAGATGGATGCTGTGTGTGTGTGTGTGCATGCCTCTGATTGGCTGTCACTGAGCTCCCGTGTCATGTGACCCTCAGTGCCACAGCCTCCCACGATCACTCATCAGTCACCGAAGGACTACATCGTAGATCCTCGCGAGAACATCGTCATCCACTGCGAGGCCAAGGGAAAGCCTCATCCCAGGTGAGAACCTGTCAGGATCATTTCAGTCAGAATAAACATTGAATTAAACATTTATGACATATTCAGAGACTTTTTAGGATGATGTAAAAGTGCATTTGCTGATTGTGATAATATGATAAATATAATAAATCAGAAAACTAGATCATGTTTGTGAGTAATCACGAATACAGGCTAATCATGATCATCAGTTCAACCATCATGCAGCATGACTAAACCTGAATAATAAAAATATGATTGTGAAATATACACTTACATTTAGTCAATTAGAGGACACTTTTATCCAAAGCGACTTACAAAGCAGTTAATATACAAGATGCATAAGGATTTTCTTAAATAAATAAATGTAAGACTTATTTATAAATAAATAAGGTTTGATCCAGGACTGTGACTGAAGATAGCTCACTCACACTTTGCCGCTCTCTCGCCCTCAGCTTCTCGTGGACCAGGAACGGGACACATTTCGACGTTGATAAAGACCCTAAAGTCCTGATGAAGCCGGGCTCGGGGACGCTGGTGATGGACATCAGCGGAGGAGAGCGGGCCGAGGCGTACGAAGGCGTCTATCAGTGTTCGGCTCATAACGAGCTGGGCACTGCCGTCTCCAGCAACATGGTCATCCGTCAGTCCAGTACGTCACCTCCATCTGTTCACAGCTTCACTGTCTCTTCTGACTCTGTCTAACCGTCTCGTCTCTCACTGTTCTGTGTCGTAAGACGTGCTCAGCGTCCTCAGAGAGCTGATCTTTGGAGGTAAATCTCAGCGTTTGACTGTGATGCATGCGGCGGCTCACTCCTGCGGACGGTCCTTATAGAGTTTAGATCTCTCTCCTCAACACTTTCCTTCAGCAGCACCTCGTTCTTCTCATCTCTGCTTGAAACACCTGAGTTTAAAGGGATAGTTCACCCAAAAATAAACATTTGCTGGCAATTCACTCACCCTCAGGCCATCCGAG
Organism: Enteromius mattozi; assembly: GCA_032359235.1. Classification (NCBI taxonomy): domain Eukaryota; kingdom Metazoa; phylum Chordata; class Actinopteri; order Cypriniformes; family Cyprinidae; genus Enteromius; species Enteromius mattozi. The sequence goes on along the minus strand of JAUMHE010000085.1, from coordinate 181,066 downwards.
ATGTTTTTCTTCAGGAGAACAGTAATGAAGATTTTTAGCTGATATCTTGGTCTTTGAAGATTCAAGTCAATAGGTACCAGCACTTTGAGAGTAAAAAAAAAGCATATCAGGCAACACAGAATGAATCTCCATGGATCTATTTGATATATTGAGGTCTTATGAAGCGAAACGATCTGTCTGTGCAAGAAACTGAACATTATTTACAACATTATTACTGTAATCCAGAGCCTCAGACGAATGATCCAGAGTGATGTTCTGTTCATGAATGAATCATTCTTTTGAATCAGTTCTTGTTTGTGAACTAGTTTAACCAGTTCATGAAATTAGACTGAACTGTCTTTTGTAATAATGTATGTATATATATTCAGCTTCTTGCAGACCGTTACTTCCACTTCATAAGAACTCAACAGATCTTCAGGAGCCACATGTGTTCATTTTGTGTGTCCTGAAATGTTATGTTTAGTTTTAATCTTAAAGTGATGATAGCTATTGACTTGCATTTTATGAATTAAAGACCACTGTTTCTGCTAAAAAATCTTCTTTACTGTTCTACTGAATAAAGGCATCTTCTTTCTGAATGGCCTGAGGGTGAATGTTGATTTTTGGGTGATCTGTCCCTTTAAGTGTTCCCTTCACACCTTCACAGAGTCATGTGATCGTTGTGTTTCTGCAGGATCCCCTCTGTGGTCTAAAGAGAGAATCAGTCCAATCATTGCACAGAAGGGACAGTCTTTAATTCTGCACTGCCGCCCCCCCGCCGGCCTCCCGCCGCCCATCATATTCTGGATGGACAACAGTAAGTCAATGATAATCCACCCTGTTCTCTACATGTGTGTCAGTGAGCATATATTCTCGTAATGTTGAGTTAAACTGGATCTTCAGTGTTAGTCTCCCTCTGGTGATGAATGCTGGTCTTCTCCAATCATTTAGTGCTGAACTCCTAAGCCCCGCCCCTGCTAGAGTACCACGCCCACAGCTGAACAGCCAATCAGCGACAGATTAACAGAATCAAGTCCCACCCTTTTTTCATTACAGTTTTTTCCAGACGCTAGGACACATTTCTCAATACTTAGGTCACTTTTGCAAAACTCTTCACACAATTCTCC
>JAUMHE010000085.1:157506-177281 GCA_032359235.1 Enteromius mattozi | reverse complement strand
TGTGTGTGTGTGTGAGAGTGTGTGTCTGACACAGGGTCCCACTGAGAGTGTGTGTTTCAGATAAACCCTCAGAAGAGCGAGCTCTGGTGTGTGTGTGTGGAGAGTGTGTGTGTGTGTGTGTGAGAGTGTGTGTCTGACACAGGGTCTCACTGAGAGTGTGTGTTTCAGATAAACCCTCAGAAGAGCAAGCTCCGGTGTGTGTGTGGAGAGTGTGTGTGTGTCTGAGTGTGTGTGTCTGATGCTGGGTCTCACTGAGAGTGTGTGTTTCAGATAAACCCTCAGAAGAGCGAGCTCCGGTCTTCATGGTTCCCAGCGAGGCGGTGAGCTCTATAATGGTTCTGAGAGGAGAGGTTCTGGAGATGGAGTGCATCGCTGACGGCCTGTGAGTTCAGATCCTCTCATCTAGTTTAAACTATTATGGAATATGATTTTTGGTTTCATTCCTGTAGATGGTGGCACATGGGTTGGATTTTCAGGGAATTCAGGAGCTGCTGCAATGCGATGCATCTTTTTGTGTTTCTGTGCTGACCTGTAATGTCCCTCCTGTCCCATTCAGGCCCACTCCAGCTGTCTCATGGGTTAAACGCACCGGTGAGATTCCCAGCGGACGGGCGTCCTTCCTGAACTTTGATAAGACTCTGCGGATCGTGGATGTGTCGGAGGAGGACGCTGGAGAATATCGCTGCATTGCTAAGAACCGCCTGGGCTCAGTTCATCACACCGTCAGGGTCACAGTTAACGGTGAATACATTAAAGCTCTGCTCTGCGTCTCTCAACATCATCATTACATTCCTGCTTGAATCTGGAAAATGTTAGACTCACAGCAGACTGTTTTCACTGAAGACAACCAATCGTATCTATATTGGTGCTTTCTGAGAATTGCAGAACCAACTGTTATCTAATTTCCTTTTAATTTACTTGTGAACACTCATTTTTCATATTATACCATATTTCTATTAATTCTTTTTAAGAATAACTTACTCTTGCATTGAACAAAACTGACCATCATTTAAATATTTAAAAGAACAAAAACAACCAATATTTAAGTGTCTTAATTTAACAAAACGGACTTATACTTAAACACCTAAAAAGTATAAAACAAACCGATATTTACATTTCTTAACAGAACCAAACCAACCAATATTTTAATCTTTTATTAAACATATTTAAATATCTAAGTTGAACAAAACATTACTGATATTTTAATATTTAATAGAAGAAAACAAACCGATATTTAAATCTCTTAATTAAATGATACTGACCAAAAATTTCTTCTCTTAATGGAAACAAAAGTAAGCTACATTTAAATAAGAATAAAATCTCTAATATTTATATTTATATTTATATTTTTAATATAAAAGGAAACCAACTTACATTTAAATATCTTAATGTCACAAAACTGACCGATATTTAAATATCTTGAAAAAAGAAACTAAATTAAAAAAGACACAAAACAGTTTCTGTGATAGTTCATCATGAGTGTTGTTGATGTGGGTTGTTGTGTCGATCGACAGCGGCTCCGTTCTGGATCAGCGCTCCCAGGAATCTGGTTCTGGCCCCGAAGGAGATGGGCATAATCACGTGCCGGGCCGCCGGACACCCCAAACCCAGCATCCACTGGCTGGTCAACGGCCTGCCCATCCACGGTCAGTGTGGGTGTGAGAGCTGCTTCAGCGCGGTGTGTGTGTGTGTGAGATTGTGTGTCTGTGTGTGTGTGTGTGTGTGTGAGAGAGAGCTGCTTCAGCGCTGTGTGTGTGTATGAGATTGTGTGTCTCTGTGTGTGTGTGTGACGCTGTGTTCTTGCTGACAGACGCTCCTAAGGACCCCAGCAGGAAAGTGGATGGAGACACACTCATGTTCTCTGAGGTTCAGACGGGCTCCAGCGCTGTTTATCAGTGTAACGCCTCCAACCAGTACGGATACTTACTGTCCAACGCATTCGTCAACGTACTGGGTGAGAAAACTAGAAATAATAAACACCTTCATCCCAAAAAATTACATTTTATTTGCAATGAATCCTGAAGTGTTTACAACTGTTAAGGTTTGCTGCATTCTGACTTTCTTTTCATGACAACAAAGCTCTTGAACACTGATTCAATTGTGATCTTATTGTCCTAAAATATTGATAAAATATTAAAGTAAAAGTGTGTGTGTTTGTGTTCCAGCGGAGCCGCCCCGGGTCCTGACGCTGCCTAATATAGTCTATCAGGTCATCATGAACAAACCCGCGCTGCTGGAGTGTGTGACGTTCGGCTCGCCCGTCCCCACCATCACATGGTGTGTGTGTGTGTGTGTGAGAGACTGTTTACTGGAGCTTTTCTTTTTAATTGGCCTTCATTACAGAACTGCAGGCCTGATTCTGCTGCAGTGCATTGTGAGCCGTCTCTCATGATTTACCAGGGATTCTGTACTTCAGGCCAGATGTTATCAGTCTGTCTGTATATAAACCGCAGTGCATGATGGGACTGTCTCCACCAGGTTTAAGGACAGCCGCTCCAGCATGTTGGAGGGAAACGCTTATGTGTTCCATGAGAACGGAACGCTGGAGATGCACATGTCTCAGCCCATAAACAGCGGGAAATACACCTGCGTGGCCAGGAATAACCTCGGCATCTCCGAGAACCATGTCTACCTGGAGGTCAAAGGTGAGAGCCAGTCCTCTAGATCAGGAACTGTGGGCAGAAAAATAGAGAAAGACTAATAATAAAAAGAGGTAAACTAAAATAATAAAAAATAAAAATCATAAAAATGGATTAAAATAAATAAATATTTAAAAAGTGATTTAAATAAATAAATGATAAAATATTATTAAACTGACTAAATAAGTAAAACAATTATTAAAATAAATTATTAAATTATAACACATAGCGTAATACATTATACAATATAATTTAAATAAATAAAAACATTTTATAAATACATCATGTTTGATGATTTAAATATATCAATAAATTATTTAAAATGATATAAGTAATGATTAAAAGAAGCTAATGAAAAAATTCTTATTAGTAGACATCTAATAAATAGTGTCCAGCAGTACGGTAAAACTCTATTTAAATTCAGAGAACTATTTCATAAGATATGTTGTAATAATAAACATTCCTTTAGATTTATTAGTATCTTGGATACATTTCTTAACCTTCAGGGTCCGCAAAGATGAAAGTGTCTGGATAATAGGCTATATATGCTGCTCCCTGTGTACTGACACATCAGCCGTACGGTCACGCATGATTCTGGATAATTATGGCAAATAAACATTTGTGCATTTTTCATAAATTGTGCTGTATTTCTGTTCATGAAAATGATAAGTATATTTGGGGGTCTTAAAGATTGAAAGCCTCTGGTCTAAATGATTCTGTGTGAGAGAAAGTATTGTGAGAGTGTTTCAGTGCCTGCTCATGCTGCACTTTTAAAATGAACAGACATGGATATTGGTCTTAATGGCTCCACTATCCTATCATGCTTCGTGTTTAGAGGCTCCAGGCCTTAGCTTGCATGTTTTTCACTTTTCAAACAGCACTTAAGTGCGTCTCTGAAGAGCATAACAGGAAGTGTATTAAGAGCATTAGGAAAGGATCCTCAGACCTAATGAGAGAAGTAAAAGTTGTGATGAACACTGTGACGTTATCAGGGTCCAAGCCTCTGTTCTGACCGTCTCTCTCTTCAGAGCCCACGAGGATCCTGAGGCCACCAGAGTACCGGGTGGTCCAGAGGAACCGGGACGTGGTGTTCGAGTGTAAAGCCAAGCACGACCCGTCCCTCATGCCCACCATGACCTGGCTGAAGGACGGCGGAGAGCTGCCTGATGATGAGAGGTCTGATCATCTCATGATCATCGTGTTTAACCTGAGTACAGTCGTTATGTTCTGGGTGAAAATCACTGATCAACGCAATCCACCAGAAATTACACTGAATAAGTGTGGTTATAACATTTATACTTCACACACATTATTTATTTCATTTATTTATTTATTTAAATGCATTAAAGTTTTTAGACTTGTTTTCATAAACTGAATATTATAACTAGTATTTAACCATCAAGACATTTTAAACAGAAGTGTGGAAAAGCACTTGTTCTGTGTATTTCCTAAATAGAGTGTGAGATTATGGGTTTGATTTCCAGCAAATTAAACATGCATGGACTGATAATAAATAAGCACATATTGCCAAATGCAGAAATGTACCACCATTAATGAATTTTGTTTTCATTTGCGTTTGCCTTGAATCCTTGTGTGGTGTTCGGGTCTGTGGGACCTGTTTTCACTTTTTACCAAAAGAAAAATGATGCTATCAGTTATTTTTTCAACCTTTATTTGAACAAATGTTCAATGACGACCCCCAGGATCAGTCTGATGAATCAGCACTAATGTCCTGTGTCTGATAACAGGTTCAGAGTGGACTTGGACAGTCTGACCATCACAGACGTCACAGAGAGTGACGCAGGGACGTACACGTGTATCATGAACACCACACTGGACCAGGACTCGGCCAGCGCTCAGCTCACGGTGGTCGGTGAGTGTTTGTGTGATAGTCCTTCTCTGGGTTCATTCTGATACGAGGCATTTATTGACAGAAAAACCAACTGACATATTAATATTTATAAAAAGAAGGGGAAGAAGAAGATTAAGCTAACTAAATAGATTTAAAAAACTGATTTAAATAAATATAAAAATATTTAAATAAAAAAATCTGAGTTTAAATAAATATTTGTTATAAATAAATTAATTAATTAATAACAGTTGTTTTAAAATCAATAAATAAAATTAAAATAGATAAAAAACGATTGAACATCTAAATAAGTAAATAAGAATTGATTAAATAATATAATAAAAACAAACAATTAAATCAACAATTAAATTATAAATAATATTTAAAAAGCATGAAAAAAAATGTAAATAATTAACTGAAAGCAAATAAACATTGACAGAAAAATGCAGGACTATTTTAGCAAGAAGTGTGTAATTGTCTGTAATTTAATGCATATCTTCCTCACTCCTCTAACCCCTCCCACTCAGAGGCCCCACCCACTCCCGCGGTGATCTACGGTAAACACACAGCACATCACATCCCATAATGCCTTGGGCTTGTGTGTGGTGAGGTTCATGGAGCATGTTGTTATGTGATTATATTCATCTGTCTTCTGATTTGTCTTTGGAATCGTTTGCATGACTCATCACGTGAATGCGCTTTAATTTGTGCGTGTGCAGACATGCAGCTGATGATGTCATCACACATGTGCTTGTCTGATGATGTGATCACGAGGTGATGAATTGATTCATGTTTGTGTTGGCATGCTGTCATTAAAAAAGCAAAGTGGAAATCCAGGACTCAGCCAACATCAGATAAATTTACAGTATCTACCTATCTTTCTTTTCATTTAGTCCCATTTGAGTCTGGTTTTCGTCCTCAAATACTGCTCTTTTAGGAGTAGTGAATGACCTCTGACTCTAGTGCCCTCATCCTTCTGCTCCTCTGATCCGAGTGCAGCTTTTACCATTTTTATGCTATCTTATGCTATCTGTTAATGGCAGATCTTGTTTCCCGCGGTGTACCTCAAGGTTCGGTTCTCGGCCCACTTCTGTTTCTTATCTATATGCTTCCACTTGGTCAGATCACTCAGCCTTATGGTCTGAACCTCCGCATTTATGCTAATGATGCACAAATCTATCTTACTGCACAGTCCAATTCTGTTTTTCCTCCCATTTCCATCACTTCCTGCCTATGAGATCTCAAACCATGGAACCTCTTAAAACTGAATGCTGACAAAACAGAAATCCTTTTAGTAAGCCCTAAATGACATTCACATAATGATGGAGTGACAGTAAATTCTTCACCCATTGTATGGAATCCTGGAGTATTATTTAATTACAAATTTTGCTTCAAACCTCACATCTTGCATTCTGGTAAATCTTGTTTTTCTACCTTTGCAAACTTTTTCGTATATGAACTTTGTCATAAGATGCTGAAACTGTTACTCATGCTTTAATCTTGCATCTGAGCTATTGTACAGTAACTCTTTGTTTTGGTGGCAACCCAAGTCTTTATTTGCTTGAAGCTAGTTTAAAACTCTGTTGCTCGTGCCCTTACATTGAAAAAGAAATCAGTTCATATCACTCCCTTTCTTTAGCACTGCACCTTTTCTTTCTCATCCTAGTTTTTAAGCCTATAGTTTAGGACATTCATTTTTAGCAGAATTAATTCACAGTTCTGAGAATTATTTTAAATATCCAAGATGTTGTTAGGGTGTTCAGCATTTCATCTGACTGAAAACCTCTGTGCTGTCCCATCACTCCAGACCTTTAAGACTGAACTGAATTCACAATATGTTTTATTGATTGTTTCTCTTTGGTTATTGTCTTGTATGTTATATGATCACTGTCTGACTGCCTGTTCACAGTGTTGTCTTGATTATATAACTATATTATTTGCTTTATGTAAAGTATTCTTGGGTTCTCGAAGGTAATATAGAAATAAGAAGTATTAATATATTATTATTTATTAGTGGTATTTAATTCTACAGAGCAGCCAGGAGCGCCGACCGATCTGGAGCTGACGGATCCGGGAGCGAGAAGCGTTCAGCTTACCTGGACACCTGGAGACGAACACAACAGCCCTATCAAGAGTGCGACACACACACACATGCATGCATGCTCTTAAAGATCTTTAGATTTCTGTTGGATGTGTGGATCTGAAAGACCCTGTGTTTCACGTCAGGGTTCCTGATCCAGTATGAGGACGCTCTCCACCAGAGCGGCGTGTGGCACAATCTGACGGAGGTTCCTGGAACCAAGACCACGGCTCACCTGAAGCTCTCTCCGTACGTCCACTACAGCTTCAGAGTGCTGGCGCTCAATGACGTGGGCTTCAGCCGTCCCAGCGTGTCCTCTCGTCAGTACAGGACCAGCCCCGCAGGTACGACATACACCTGCTCACGCTCACACTAGAGTTCATCCGCTCGCCTCTAACACTTCTCTAATGCCTACAGCGCCTGACGAGAACCCCACTGAGGTCAAAGGTCACGGCACTGAACACAATAATCTGGTCATCACGTGGAAGGTGAGACGCTGATTATTCATAAACGCCTCATACGATGAAACGATGTTAACCCATGATGCTCATTAGAGCACTATGAATCCCTTTTTATTTTTCTTACATTCAGTTTCTTAAATTTATTTTGTTGAAATAAATATTTTTTTTCTTTAATTGAAATCATGATTTAACTTTATTAATAGTGTTTTAATAGCACTTTATTATAACTTTAAAAAATACATTTATTCAAGCCAATAAAATCTGTTTAATTTTTTCTCTTTGTAAACCTTTAAGAGAAATCTGAAATCCCACGGCCCCATGGAAATCCAAAATCATGTCTAATCAGTTGAATTCATAAAACATTAACAATTAAAATACAAAAATAGGGTGTTATGATTTTTAATGTTTTTTTCTGTCTTTCTTTGTGTCTGTGTTTGTTTGTGTTGGGCAGCCGCTGACTCCCCTCCAGGCCAATGGTCCTGGGCTGCAGTATAAGGTCATGTGGCGTCAGCAGGACATGGAGAAGGACTGGACGTCGGTCAGCGTGGCTAACGTCTCTAAGTTCGTTGTGTCGGGGACGCCCACGTTTGTGCCGTACGAGATGTCGGTTCAGGCGGTGAACGATTACGGTCCCGGACCCAAACCCAGCGTTGTGATTGGATACTCCGGAGAGGACTGTGAGTGATGCTTTCAGCAGTTCACACACCTTCATATGCTTGTCTAGCGAAACTCTACTAATCCCAGAATGCACCTGTGCAGTTCCGTCAGCAGCTCCGGGAGACGTGCGGGTCCTGGTGCTGAACAGCTCACTGGCTGAAGTGCGCTGGAGCCCCGTTTCGCCCGAATCCGTGCGCGGGAGACTGCAGGGCTATAAGGTACAGCTCTCGTATCATCATGTGATTCAGATACTCACCATTAATCACAGATATTCACAATTATGGACATGCCACTTTTTGTTCAAATGTAAATAAAAGATGAGTAATAATTTTTTCCACAATGATGCATCTTGTACATCGTCTTATTATCTTCTGGGAGACGTCTGTGTCATTTCTAATCAAGAAAAAACTTGCTGGTTGAGTAAGAGTAACTTTAAGTCTGAATTTGCCAGGGGTATGAATAATTTCGGACTTGACTGTGTATAACTGACTTTTCCAAAGTCATTGAATAATCATTTCAGTATTGATCAAAAGCAGTTGTTATTCACATTTACATTTAAAAAAAATTCACATGAAAATAAAGTACAACTAGTTAAAATACAACTATTCGTCACAATTAGACTAATGCATGCTGGGAGGATATGGACAGTAGGTGGACGGTAGAAAGCCTTTAACAGAGGTTGAACTGTTGTCGGTGTGCAGGTGCATTACTATCGTGAGCGCAGTTTACACCGACACAACTCTCATCACGGCAAACAGAGGACGGAGATCTTCAGCCCTAACAAAACCAGCGGGAAACTGCCCGACCTGCAGCCCTACAGCGTCTACAGCCTGCATGTGACGGCCTTCAACGGCCGAGGAGAAGGTCCCCCCAGCACCTCCCAGCGCTTCGAGACGCCCGAGGGTGGTAAGAGCAGCAGAGGACACATACTTTTCCATTACTTCAATCCTTTCCCAGAGGCATTTTCCTAGCCTTTTAAATGCATGTGTCCCCATTCATTTACATTTTAATTTTTGTTTAACACGTATAATAAGACTAAGGCATTAAAGGACTGTTAGCTGTCAAATCAGATAAAATCCATCTTTGTGCTCCAGGGGCAGCACAGAATCTGCTACTGAAGTGGCATTTAGATGGATTTTAACGACACCATAAATAATCTTCTAAATACAATCTATGGAAAAAACAATTATATGAAATATAAAACTAAAAACAAGTCACCGTCTTAATGAGTGAGTCACTGATTAATTGATTCATTTATTCAACTGATTCCTTCAAACAGCTGATTCATTCAAAAACAAAACATCACTGTGTTGACTGGAGATGCAAACCTTCAGTTTGGAACAAAAACAGATGAAATTGACATTTTGTGTTTAAAAGATGGATTATTTATTTTTTAGCTTACACTTAGGCTATGTATTAATCTATTTATTTATTAATAATATACCACTGCACTGCAAAAAATGGCTTATCTTTGTATTTTTGTCTTGTTTCTAGTCAAAATATCTAAAAATTGTTAAATCAACAATTTACTTTTACTAAAAAAAGTAGTTTTAACTAGTTTTATTTTCATACTTTTTCTAAAAAAGCAAAATGACTTAAGATATTTACTCTTGTTTCCAGGGGACAAAAACTAAATTAGGTGCATTTTGCTTAAGACAAATAAAATTATCTGCCAGTATAGTTGCTTATTTAGTAAAAGTATCTTTATTTAAGAATATTTTGATATTTTGACTAGAAATAAGACAAAAATACTAAGTAAGATAAGATAATTTTTTGCAGTCTTTTAACACGGAAGGCTCCACAGGTGCTGCTGTAATATAAAACAGATCATGTGTGTCTGTGTTTGTGTTCCAGTTCCAGGTGTGCCGTCCTTCTTCAAGGTTTCTGCTTTAGATCTGGACTCTCTGACGCTGGAGTGGGGTCCACCTCACGAGAGGAACGGCCGTCTGTCCGGATACACCTTCAAATATCAGACCGGTGAGAAAACACTAGGCTTTACTGTTCACACCAGCTGCCTGCAGATAAGAAAGACACACAAACTAATGTAGATCTGATGGTGTTTCCACAAGCTTACACAGCATCACAACATTGATCTCCATCAAGAGATTCATTCATCTTTTTGAGTTGAAAGAATTTTAGTATGAGAACTTTTTTGAGAGTTGCATTAATTTTTAATTTCACGCACTGAAGATAGTAGACATGGTTATCTAAGGAATGAAAAGTTGCACACTGCATCACTTTGGGTTAAAATAATTGTTCTGTGATACCAGTGGATGTTTGAGTGTTCGTCTTTGTTCATGCTACTCAAGTCAGTTTGAAGCAGCGAACAGAACAAGCGTAGCGTATGATTGGGTAAAATAACATGACCCTGCCCCTCTCCGTCTCCAGTCGACAGCAAAAATGATTTGGGTTTGCTGGAGGAGCTGGATCTGCCGTCCAATCAGAGCAGCTTCACGCTGCACAACCTCCCTCACAGCACACGCTACAAGTTCTACATCAGTGCCAGAACACAGAGAGGAGTCGGTCCGGCGCTCTCCGAGGAGGCCGTCACCATCCTAGACAGAGGTACGTACACTAGATAGGCTGCACAGCTGTTTCTGGAGGGTTTTACGTGTTTTCTGTTTCGACTTGTCTTTTGTCTCATGTTTGTGGATCTGTGTAAGACAGCAGAGTGCTTAGTTTACAGCAGAAACCAGCCTTGTGTTGTCTGTATTCATAATGTACCTGGGATCAGTGAAGTATATATTCTGTCAGCCGTGTTTTAGAGTGAATGGCAGCACTGTGCTGGTTTATACGTGAGCAGCTCATGCTCCAGTGTTCTCAGTGTCTCACGCTGAGAGTTTAACATGTATCTGGGAACACAACGTGTGCCAGTAATGCTTTATTTTCACTTTGGCATAACAGATGATAACAGCATTTCAGTAGATATATAATGAGACATGTTTGTAAACCTGTCTCCCTGCTGTTTTCTGCCACAATAACAGCTTGATGGTTTAACACCTGCTAGTGAAGAAACTGATTTTGTTGTAAAATTGTAAACTTATGTATTAACTATGAAATTACATTTTATGTTACAGTGCAATTGTATTACAATTGTCATTTATTTCTGTCTTGGAGATGACAACAACAACAATAATAATAATAATACATTTTCTCAAATAATGGTTATCATTATTAGTGCAGTATATTTGCTGAATGAAATCCAAAACTTGTTTCTTACTAATTTTGAGGGTGCTGAAGTAGTGTCTGTTTCTCTCTTTCATGTCACACTTTCTCTTTTGACATCCATCTGTGAGGTCTGAAGAAGTCTTGTATTTTCAGAAAAACACCACAAACACATGATTTCTCTCTGAATCTGAGCCAGACGACGTTTGATCAGTTCTCAGCATATTTTCACATGGATGACATGATTCGAGGTTACAGTTATGGCCAGTGACACAAGCAAATGCAAACATGAGTCAGGTGTTTAACTACATCCAAACACAGATTACAGACAGAGATGGATACACTTTGTGAAAAAAAGACATTTTTTGACATTAAATGGAGTATTTGTATTTATTTTTCAACTCCACTCCATTATTTGAGTTATTGTACTTTAAGGCCCAGTTTCACAGACAGGGCTCAGACTAAGCCAGGATGATTAGGCCTTAGTTCAATTAGGACCTTTAAGGCTAATTTGAAAGATTCTCACTCTTATTTTGTGAAAATAACTACGCAATGGAACGTTTTCATCAAATTAGGCTCTATTAGGCTTCTTTTAATTTAACTTAATTTAACTTAATTTAATTGTATTTTATTTTACTTTACTTTATTTTATTTTATATTATTTTATTTTAATTCCAAATCCCAAAACTTCCTATCTCACTAAATCCTGTGAGGAACCCTGTTCAGTGTGTTTTCCTTCATGATCCAGCTCAGATTTTGAGTTTTTATAAACAAGAATAAACACCCTTCTTCTCTCCTACAGTAGTGACATCATCACTAGCCCCGCCTCCACGCGCTAGTGTCACATGTTATTAGGCTGCTGTCATTGACCCTCACTGATGTGGAGGTCAGAGGTCACTGCGATGGGCTGATGATGTCTCTCTCTCTCTCTCAGCGCCGCCGGTCGCTCCAGCGTTTGGGAATGTCAGCTCATCCGTGAGCGAGGACGGAGCGCTGATCAGTTGGGAATACTGGGGCCCCGAGAGACACCTTTATGTTGAATATATTATAGACAAGAGTAAGAATCCTGCATGGTTGTGTTGTGAGGATGATGATGATGATGATGATGATGATGAAAGCTGAACTTATACATTCCCATGAGTAGAGCTCATGTAGTAACTAATACACCTACCCTGCTAAACAAATCAACCTCCATGCTAGTTAGTGCTGGTTAGTCTGTTCAGCAGGGTACACTGCAAAAAATAATGTGCTTGCTTGGTTTTTTTGTCTTGTTTTCCAGTAAAATATTAAGAAGATATAAAGTCTTTTTGTGTGAGAAATCAATCAAAATGATGTAAGTTTATTCTTAAAATAAAACATTACAGGTGAATAGGTTAAAAATGTAGCTACCAGATATCCTCCCAGGTGGTTAATCGTAGTTACGTTTTATGAAATGTTATATTTTAATGTGCACTAATTTGCAAACATTTCCACAAAATCTGAACATTAGATAACGCCAGGTGAACATCTATTGTTTGCTTCTATCACTCCTTAGTTCATATAATCAAACACATTTTTACCATGATTTAAGAATAAACTCCTATAAATCAGTGTAAATGTATTATTAATAAACACATGAGTAACAACCGTCAGAATATAGAGAGGAGTAAAAGTCTTGTTTTGGTGTAAGTGCAGAAACAAACTCATTACCTTTAAATATATGCATTTTTGCCATGTTTTTTTTTTAATATATGTGTATTTTTCAATATATATAAAAGGTAAAAATCAAAAGTGTTGGTGTATGTCAGTTCTGCTGAAGTGGAGAAACAAACTTTTAATAAATATGCTTTTCACCATGTTTTTTTAGGTATAAAATGTTGTATAAATCGGTGTGAATGAAATATGAAGAAACCTCTCAGTAAAACAGAATATAGAAAAGAATAAAACTCAATAAAATAATAAAATAAAATAAAGGCTTGACCTGTGCGTGAAAAAAACAGTAGTCTCTCACCTACTGTAGCAGAACGGGTTTCCTTTTGACTTAAATATATATTTCTGACCTCATTGCCAGGTATTTTTTTTCTTGTTTTAAGTATAAACACACTTAATTTGGACAACATCTTAAAAGCCTTGAAATCTGGCCTGATGTCACTGTGCATGTGTCTCATATACTGGAGAACAGGACAAAATGACTGAGGGAGAGCATGAGTTTTTGCGGAGTAGTTCACCAAAGGGTCATAACAGTTCGTAGATTGTTGAGAGCTGTAGTCGGTGGGTAGTCAGAATTAACTCCAGATTGACCGCAGGTGTCTAGAGCTAACTTACCCGTGTTTGACTGTAAGGACGCTGAAGTGCTTCCTGTTGTGCTGGAAACCCTCAGGTGATGAAGACTGGCACAAAGAGAAGGTCAACGGCTCTCAGTTCCACGTTCTTAAGGGTTTGAAGAAAGGTTTGGCGTACAAAGTGCGTGTGGTGGCCCGGGGGCATGACGACCGAGCGCTCCATCACTCTGAGGAGCTGTTGGTTAAGGTCCCAGGTGAGGCTTCATCTCAGCCTCAAGGCCTTGTGGGCTGTGATGCATGACGGCCATGTTGAGATGTTGAAGCACGTCTGTGTGTCCTGCACGTGTCCGTCTGTGCTCATAATGTGGCTCAGTTGTTATTGTTTATTGATCGATCAGCATGATTGTATCCCATAATCAATACGAACGGCACATGGTATTTTCTTCCTCTGTGTTTTTGAGTTGTTTTCCAGTACAACTATCTCAACATTCTTACATTTACTTTTAAGATATTTAATATTGTTTTCTGAAAAATACACCATAATTTAGTTTATACTGAAATGCATAAAGTCACGTCATTGTTCTGAATTGTTCTGAAGTTGTGTGTTGTGTCTGGTGTGAGTTCAGATGGTTGTACTGGAGAAGGTATATGTGGGCAGTGCCCTCTCCGTGTTTGTCTCTCATGACTTTGTTGATGGCGTGTGATCTTCTGGCACATATCACATGCTCTTCCTCCTCCTCCTCTTCCTCAGCGATGGTGAGTCCGCAGGTGGACATCGCCACTCAGGGCTGGTTCATCGGTCTGATGTCGGCCATCGCTCTGCTCATCCTCATCCTGCTCATCATCTGCTTCATCAAGAGGAACAAGGGCGGGAAATATCCAGGTGAACACTGATATACTACCATAGTCTCTATTCTTATACCTTCTGTTTTCACTTTGATTTTTTTGTTGACATTTTATGTAGTTTTGTTGTGCTTTTATCAATCTATCTTGTGATTTTCTTTATATTATTTTACTTTTGTTCACAAAAAACTAAAATAAAACTTTAAAAAACAAGAAACAGATAGTGTCAGCCCTGCTTATAAATATTGTAAGTGACATACCAATATAATATAGAAACTGAGGAAAATGCAGGTTTTTTTGTTAATTTTGTAAATTAGATTAACTAAACAAAAATGGAAAATGTTGCCTTGTAATAATTTTTTTCAAATAACATTTTTTTTAATTTATTTTATTTTATGTTTTAGTTTAAACCCCAAAAACTGCTCTATTTATTTTCTAAATTCAGGTTAATGATCTTATTGTGAACAATTGTGCATAAATGTGCATAAAACTTTTAAACAAGGAACTTTATTAATTTCACTTTTTCTTTATCCCACTTGAAGATATTTAGTTTCTTGTTTCATATATACACACTTGATTTTCATGCATTTTTAGAAGAAAAAAAAAAGACTTGATATCTTCTGTCATATTATTTCTCCACTAAATGTATCTTTTTTGTTCTGAAAACAAGTGAACACCAGCGAGGAAGAGCATGTTTAGATGAAGGAGGATGTTTCGATGATAAATGCTAGTGTGTGACTCTGATGTTTGTCTCAGTTAAAGAGAAGGAAGACGCTCACGGAGACCCGGAGATCCAGCCCATGAAGGAGGATGATATCACGTTTGGAGAGTACAGGTGAGAGAGCTCTGACCTGACCCTTGACCTCTGACCCCTCAGGAGCCTGACCCCAGGATGAGAACTTCTCCATGACGACACCTTCCTCTTCTCCTCCGACGGATCGGATCCAGTCTGCTCCGCTGCTGCGGTCTGATGTGGATCCAGGTTCTTGACCAGCTTCAGTGAACTTGAAGACTCAAGAGCATATTTACTGAATCAGAATCATTTTCTTCCTGGATCCAGAATAATCCTGCAGATGTTTGTTCATCGTGACTGAAGCTGCTGGTTTGCCATTTTAAAGTCTCTTCCTGCGTTATTCTGCACGTGTGCCAGAGAGAGACGAATCAACGCACTTTACTCCTGGATAGCAATATTCTTTTATATTCCCTGCTTTATTAAATGATTTCCTTTTTATACGCTGATTTTGGACATTATTGATCAGTCCTGAGCATACAGTGTTCATCATAACGCTGACAGCTGCTTCACTTCACACAAACCATTTCACACAGAAATATTTACAATCAATATTTAGGAATTACTATATAATTTAATGAACTGATTATATTATGCCCCTCTTAGATTTCAGATTGATATTTCACAAATTAAAAAAAAAATATTTCTTAGTTACATAACTCGCATTACTTGTAATGGATTACAACCAACAATGATCATATCTTTACTATGAATGGCAGATGTTAATTCTGATATGAGAGTGGATCACAGGATAGTTTGATTCTTGAATGATAACACTTTCCCAAACAAACTAAAGGTTGAGCTGCTGTGAATGAACACATGACTGCTCTTAGTGTGTGATGTTTAGTAGCTCTGAATCACGTCTGCTGCGGTAAGAACGCTCAGGAGTGCTTTCGTTAAGTGCCGGATGAATGTGGGAAGGTAAGCAGGAATCTGCATGTGAGGAGAAAAACACAACCATTCCAGGATCACACTTCACGTGAAGCGCTAACACACATCATCACCAGACTGAGCATGATTCACGGGCCGTTCACACTGAACACGTCTGTCCAGTCCCATGTGTTACTGTTTTTCTATGTAAACATGTTCTACAGTAGATGGACTTGTTTGGACTTGATGCTGTGTCAAGTTTAAAGAATTTTAACTTGTACATGCTCATCAATGTCAATTCCAAAACAATGGACCAATCAGAAGACCTCGGAGGCGGGGCAAGCGTTGCAAGGTTTATTTTACTGTAGCGAGTTGGCATGGCAACTGTTTTATGTCCATTATTGTGTTGCGCCTCAGAAACACATCTCAAGACCCTCACGTCCTGCGCTTGATGTAAAGACATGTTCTGAGTGAACGGCTCTATCAGAAACTCCCATTCAATGCTTTTAACAGTTTTTATGTACTGGGGCTATACAGTATTTATTTATTTATTGTTTAATATTAATATACTTTAAAAATATATACAGGTAAAAAAAATAATAATAATACAATTATTAATGCCTTTATTCATGCATGTATCAACAAATTCAGAAAAACAACAAAAATCCATAATAATAATAATAAAACCAAAACCAGAGAACATGTATTAGGAGGCATCCTACCTGATGCTGTCTGTTCTCTAGTCACCTGTACTAACTTACTCGTAACACTGGAGGAGTTTCATGGGAAGTGTGGCTACATCCATCCATGATTCATGTATGATTTGACGTTTTTCTCAGTGCGTCTGTGTTTTAACGGATCATGAAGCACCAGCAGAAGGAGAGTCTTCAGGAATCAGATTCAGCTGGTGCTTCAGGAATCAGGCTGATGTTTGAATCACGGCTCGATGAATCTGTTTGTCATCTTCACGCTTCAGATGTTGAGATACTGGTTGCGCTTCATTCCTCTGATAGTTTCCCATGATGCTTTATTGCTTGTTTGGAAGTTCTGGCAGGTTTTGTCTCTCATCCCGTCACATGATTGTGATGCCCATGTGACGCTGACCCTGCATGTGTGTGCCGTCCATCTTTTGGGTTTGATTTGCTTCATGATTCATCTGCATGTGGTTTTTCTCCTAGTGACGAGGACCATAAACCGCTCAAAGGGAGCCGAACGCCGTCCAGCGGAACCGTTAAACGCGACGGCAGTGACGACAGTTTAGTCGACTACGGAGACTCCGGAGACACGCAGTTCAACGAGGACGGCTCGTTTATCGGACAGTATAGCGGGAGGTCGGATAGAGACGCCACTCACGACAGCTCCGAGCCGCCGTCTCCGGTCAACGCCATGAACTCGTTCGTCTGACTCGTTTACTAGAGACTAAACCAGGATCTCAGAGGAGCTGTGTTCACAATAGCACACTATCATACTACTGCAGTATGTACTCTTATGCAATCATCTAGATATCAGGCAAAAATATCTACTTTTTCATTTATGGTTTTGAACACTCAGATGGAATTTACACCTAAATAGCTCCCCCAAACTGAAGATGTGCTCACACACAGTTCATCTGAGATCAGGAGGAGTGCGTGTCTTCATCAGATCTGGAGAAATGTGTCTCAGTAATGGAAGTGAATGGGTGCCGTCAGAATGAGAGTCTGATAAAAACATCAGAATAATCCACAGCTCTCCAGTCCATCAGTTAACATCTGGAGAAGACACAAGATCAAACTAATCCAGCATTAAGATGATTTTAACTCAAGTATGAGTCTATAATAACTCCAGTGAAGAAGTGTTCTGGTCTGAATCAGGAGAGAAATCTGCTCAGATCAAAACAGCCCAGCTCTAAACTAATATGTGGCTGGATTTTGATGTTTTTCATTGGAGGAAAAGTTATTATGGATAATGGACTTAATGGCTTTTTGTTAGAAATGTCTTGATGGACTGGTTCTGACGGCACCCATTCACTGCAGTGGATTCATTAGTGAGCAAGTGATGCAAATCTGCTGAAGAAACAAACTCACCCTGATCTCAGAGGACCTGAGTGTGAGCTGAACTACTCCTGAAGTGACGCAGTAGCTCAGTGTGTTCAGTGTTGGTCATGTGATGACGCAGTATGCTAGTATTATATTACGAACGCAGCTGATGTATCCATGCATGATGACAATATCCTACTCTTCCTCTCAGAGATTCTGATTCTGAGAGGCGCTCTCAGAGTATTTCAGGGTGTTTATGACTCACACACTCCTGTAGATGAAGTCAGGTGCTTCCAGAGCATCGTCTTGACCTGCAGGTGAACCTGAGCAGTTCCCATAGCAACCACCCTGAGATGCTGACAGGAAGCTGATCGTGATCTTCACTGTAAATGTCAGACGTGAGTTCATACGCTAATGGAGGATCATCGTCAGGCCTATCAAAGAAATATATAGACTAGAGTTCATCAGAGGACATCTCTATAGAGTGAATCCCACACCGGCTCATATTTCATCCCAAAATCAAAAAAAGAATCTTTGAAATTATATTTGACATAAACTAAATGAAGCTTGTTTTTAGAACCATTTTTTTTTTAATTATGACATTCTTATAGTTAACTGTTTTATTAAAATTCTTATTAATGGAATGTATACCCATTGTTGTGATGCAAAAAAAAATGTTTCTAAAAAATGATTCATTTTCATGATGTGTAAAATATAATTCTAATTTCTGATTTTTGGGATCTTTACCTAATTCACTCTATTTACACTTTTCCTCTTTAAATTTTTGTAAATCTGCTCGTCAGAATGAACTGTGTGTGTGTGTGTGTGAGAGAGAGATTTTTATGCTTTTTTCATAACTTGCATCAAGTTTGCATTTGAAATGCTAAATGTTGTTTTGTAAAGATATTTTGTTACTGTAAATAAAGCGAGAGTTTGTGTGGCTTGAGAACTGAAGTGCAGGTCAGGAGTGTGCGTGTGTGTGTGTGAGAGTGTGTGTGAGTGAGTGTGTGTGCGTGTGTGTGTTTGCATGCATGAGTGTGTGTGTGTGTGTATGTCAGTGTTTTCCTCTCAGCAGCAGTATTTATCTCTTCTTTGGTTCAGACTGTATTGTCCCGCAGCCCTTCATTCTCTCAGTCTTTGTAAAGGGATTTTTGTATTTTAATCTCAGAAGTGTTAGAGATTTACTAACCTCAAATCTCATTTTATTCAAGTTCCACTGAATGATATTTCAGCCTCTATATATAATATTCATAATAATATTGAATGAATAAATGTATTGCATAATACGTCTCTCTTCTGTTTGTGTTGTTTCTTAAGCACTGATCAACATCTGACTGTATGAGACGCTGTATCCCATAATGCACTGCACTACACCTTTTCTCCCCTAATTTTACTTAAAAATGCAGAATAAGTTTATTTGAAGATGAAGTGGACACTCAAACGGATGTCACGATGAAACATTATTACACACATTCTCAGAACATTCTGCCAAGTTTCTTTTAAAGTTATGAATCATCATACAGTAACTGAATGTTTGAAACATTAAAAAAATTATATTTAGAAATAACATTTTTATAACATAACGGGAATGTTAGCAAGATGTTCTTAGAACATAAGCTAGAATTACCTTAATGTTTTGTCTGATGTTTACATAACTATAAAACAAAACAAAACTAAACAAAAAAAAAAATATATATATATTTATATATAAGATAAGTGTGAATGTTCTGGTATTACATATGAATAGGAACTTAATGAGAATGTTAGAAAAAGGTTCTTAGAACACATTTTAGTTAGCTGGGTAAACTGTATACATCTCTCTGTTTCACATGTGTGTGAGAGAGTGTAGTGCACTGTGTGTGTGTGTGTGTGTGTTTCTCAGGGTTATTTTGAGACACTGGGAAAAACACAAAAGGATTCCGGAGAACAGTGAAGCTGACGAGAGACCATCAGAAGCATGCGGTGAGTAACAGTGTGTGCAGGAGCTCAGAGCCTGCTTATTTTAGTCATTCTCCTATTTCCAGTGTGAAGAGAGAGAGAGAGATCCATCTGTTGTGTGTGTGTGTTAATGTGGTTTATGAGGACACAAATGTGTATAATGACATGGGTATGACAGGTATTACAATATGAAGGTGATTTATGAGG
>JAUMHE010000085.1:138495-151120 GCA_032359235.1 Enteromius mattozi | reverse complement strand
GTGTGTGTGTGTGTGTGTGTGTGTGTGTGAGAGAGAGAGAGAGAGAGTGTGTGTGTGTGTGTGAGTCTCTGTGTGTGTGTGTGTCACCTCACAGCGCTGGCACACATTCTGCCATCTGTTATCTGAATACAAGTGATTTTTATCTGGTTTTAGATCATATTCCACAGCATTCTCATAGGATCATCAGATGAAATGAAACTGATGCAGCTGTAGGTGTTCTGATGATGATGATGATGATGATGAAGTCAGCAGACACAGATGTGAGAAATCATTTGTGTGACATAATTTAATCATTGTAGTGACATATTTAATTCAGATTCCTGAAGTTTTAGGAGCTGAACTCGCGATTCTAACCAAACTCTCTCTTTTCTGACACATTTTGTGAGGAAAATGTTTTAGATGCTGACATAAATATTAAAATGCATACTGATTATGATATGTTCATTGTTTTAAAATGTGATGAATTTCTGTGACTTTTTATGTCTAGAAATCACTCGTTTAAGATGAGACTTTCTTATTTCTGATTTCAAGACCCTGTGAATCCTTTAAAACAGTTTGAGGTGAATAAAATAAAAATAAAATAAGAATAAAATCTTTAGTTCATGCCTGTTTTGTCATATTTGAAATCATTGTCGGTCGTCTTGAGGGCCTGAAGAGGCCCCGGGCCCTTGGTTGATCAGTATTACTAATGCCAGAAGTTCTCCAGGTTTCTGTCTCCATCTAGTGTCAGAGATTGAATATTCAGTTCATCTTCACAAGTTCTTTTTTAAATGAGTGCTAATTAGCTCAAACTCATTACGTCTGTCATCAGAGTTCAGTGAATGTGCTTCATTAAAGAGACACATCAACATAAAACATTCCGTCAACTAATCATTTCCAATAAATGTACTGAAGAAAGTTGTTTCTAAGCTGAAACTGGAGTTACAAAATGAAGATGGTTTTGAAAACACATAATCATTCTTTTCTTATGGTTTTGAGCGGTCTGTGTCCCGTCATACTTTTTATTTTAATGAGTGTGCTAAGGGTGGGTTCCCTAAACTTGAATGGTGGCTGAGATTTGCATAAAAGAGCACAGCTATTTGAGCTCATCAAGCAAAAAAAATATTGATGTAATGTTTAAGAGACTCACAGTGATTCTTTTAATGAAATTGATTGGAGAAAAGAGCGGGAGGGTGAAGTGGTGTTTGCTCATATGAGGACGGGTGGCTATCCTCTTTGCTAAAAATGCTTTGCCCTTTTCTTGTGAGGTTTTGGGTTGTTTTGGGCTGTGCTGGGCGAGGATTTACTGGCAGTCCTAAATGAAAGTTCGGCTGATGGCTGCTTGCCTCTGAGCTGCAGGACAGCAGTGATCACATTACTACCTAAAAAAGGTAACCTGCAGGAGATCAAGAACTGGAGACCGGTGAGTCTGCTATGTTCTGACTTTAAGATCCTTTCTAAGACTCTGGCTAATAGACTGAGAAAGGTGATGGGGCAGGTCATTCACCTTGACCAGACGTATTGTGTGCCGGGCAGGTCAATCACAGATAACGTCTGTCTCATACGAGATGTTTTAAGTGTCTCAAGTCTTTTAGGGGTAAATCTGGGGCTTATTTCTATAGATCAAGAAAAAGCATCAGATAGAGTTGAGCATCAGTACCTATGGGACACCCTAGAGGCCTTTAATTTTAGCTCTGGTTTTATTGATATGATAAAAGTGCTGTACCAGGACACTGAGAGTTTACTGAAAATCAATGGTGGTCCCTTTTAAAGTTAGCAGAGGGATCAGACAAGGCTGTGCGCTGTCTGGTGTGCTTTACTCTTTATCTATTGAACCTTTGCTGAATAAGTTAAGATCTTAGATTAAGGGTTTATTATTGTGTTACGATATACAACATCAAATTTCAGCTTATGCTGATGATGTAGTGATTATGATAAATGGGCAACAAGATATTAATCAGCTGGTTTTTATTGTTAGTGACTTTTGAAAAGTCTCATCTGCAAAAGTGACTTTGGATTCATCAGATCCTTTTCCTAAACTGGGGATCACACCAGATTTAAGAGAATGTCAGGTCCTTTGCTGGATCTCAATAAGCTGGAAAATACAGAGTTGGGTGAAGTAAAAGGAAAAGTGATGTATAAATGTTTTGTGACGTGTATGAATGTGAGGGTTGATACAGTATGGAGGGATAAACTGAGGAAATAAAGCCAGTGTGGAGGGTGCTGTACAAACCACCACTGATAAAGCGATCTGGTGACTTACAGTGGAGAAGAATGCATGCGGCTGTGGCGGTTAATTAATCCAAACATTGAGGATAAGTGTGTATTTTGTGGTAACTATTTTTCATTGTTTTCTAGAGTGTGTGAGGCTCCAAGTGCTTTATTAATTTGTTGGATCTGTTATGTGGTAAATGTGTGGAAAAGTTTACACAGCTTTTAATTTGAGGTGAAATAGGGTGGAAAGGCAGTTGCTCAACTTTTTGTTTGGGCACGCGAAGCTTGCAATTTATAAAACAAGGAAAAACTAAATGGAAAACAGGGGTGGTCAGGAGATGATATCTTTATTCAAGGCATTTGCTAAGTCAAGGAAGTATTTAAGTATTACAAAATACTGAAGGATATAGAAACTTTTAAACTACAGTGGTGTTATAATTCTATTATTCTGGACGGTGGTGGAGGAGGAACTCATTTTTGATCTTGTGTGGACTTGAAATTGTTTGTCTTTATAAGATTGAATAAAGTTTATTATTAAAATCAAATCTCTCTCTGTGTCTTAGCAACATCAAATCAGACGTGACCGCTCGGCTTTGCTGTCGTCCAATCACATCGCTCGCTGCTTTTATTGCTCTGTTTGAAGTCCATTCAGTCATGAATAGATTCAGAATCACATTATCACAGCGTTGATTGTTGCCATGACGACTGACCCCAAGCCCCCTCCTCCCAAACCGTTACCCCACCCCCACACGGCTCAGTTACCCCGCCCCCTCCAGGGACCCGAGTGTATGTGTGTGTGTGTGTGTGTGTGTGTGTGTCAGGTCCCCATCTTTACACATTTAACCTGCTCATGATGGAGAGAAGAAGAGAAGCTAATATTTACTGAAGCGTGTGTGTTTCCTGCGGCTCGTGAGGATTCGTCCAGTGAATCATAAAGATTCATTCAGAGAAAGATTCATTCAGAGAATCGCTCAGAGATCAGTCAGTGTTTGGTGAGTGATGAAAGTGCTGAAGAACCTCTGGAATATTGATGAATGAATATTTATTAAACATGAATATTTATGAACATCATCTGTTCTTCTAGATTATATTCAAATACTGAAATAAATAAACAGTAATTCATGAATCAAAAGGTTAAAGGGATAGTTCATCTAAAAAATGAATAATCTGTCATCCTTCACTCTTTCCCATGCTGTTCAAAACCTCTATGAACTTCTTTCTTCTCATGAACTCAAAAACGGTGTTCTGAGGAATATAGCTGATGATATCCATTGCCTTCCATTGTATTTTGTCCATGCTGTGTAAGTGTGTTGAACAGTATTGTGTTCATCAGAGGATAGAAGCTCACATGGGTGTGCAATCACACGAGGGAGAGTAAATGAAGATGATTTCTGTCTCTTTAAGCAGCGTGTCTAATGGTTTTATATAATTTGAGTTGATTGATCTAGTTTTTGGGGTGAGTCTTCGCTCTGCGGATGAAGATGAAGATGAGGATTAATGTTTATATGTGATTGGTATTCTGACGGGGGTCTCCTGCTGATGCTGTGTTATATTGATCTGACACTAATGCCTCGCTCCATTCACTCCTGCCCCCAACAGATGGATTAATGCTGTGAGGGGATGCCTGAAGACACACACACACAACCCTGTATAGACTCTTCATGAGAAGATTCACTGACACAATGCAGTCTCTAGCTTCTTCCCCTGAACCTACACTTTCCCCAATTATAACCTGAGCCCTAAAACCAGGTCTTGACCCTCAAACAGACCTTCAAAGAGCTCTCAGAAAGTGAGGACCGGCCAAAATGTTGATTGTCCTCACTCTGAAGATCTAAAACTCAAACATGCCATCACAAAGATAGCTGTAGAAGTGCACACATACACACACACACACACACTCACACTCTCTCTCTCCCTTACACACTCTCTCACACACACACACACACACTCTCTCTCCCTTACACACTCTCTCACACACACACACACACACAGTGATCTGTCATCATTGATCAGTGAGTTAAGGTCAGGCAATAGTTTAATCTCATTTGTGTGTCTGGACATGATCATAATGAGTCTGTCTTCGTTAACCGTGACCTTTGACCTGGTGTGTGTCTCTTCATCTGTATTTGCAGTGATGAGACAGATTTATCATTAATCACAGTATTACAGTCTGCTACAAACCCAGCTGAAGAACATTCATATACACTTTATTTCTAAGCATAAAAATGTTTTATTTATTTATTTATTTTACTGAACTTCATAAATGTTTTGGTATTTGCTGTGTGAACATGTGAAGAGCGTTAGTATTCTCTGTCCATCTGAAGGAGGTGGGTATAGATCTCTGACATCATCTGCTGGAGGTAATACACAAAAGCAGAACGTTTGAAAGTCTGTCATTGCCTCTTTATATATCCTAACCTTTTCCATATTTGTAGTTTTACCCTGAGATATTTTCTGTTTTTTATTTTCCATTCATAGTGTACACACCGTACTCATAATTCCCTCTTCCTCTGAGGTTTTACCCTGTATAAGCACTTCCTGCTCATAGCGTCTTCCTGTCTCTAGGACCCAGTGTTTGACTGCTAGGACCGACCCCCTCCTCTCTCACCCTGTGCTCTCCGCAGGTTTATGCCTGTATTGAGATACTGCTGGATTTCAGAGCGTCCCCTACTTCAGGGGTTTTAACTCTATAGCCCCTCTAGACCCCTCTAGACCTCACGGGTAGTGATCCCGTTTCAGTCCTTTCTCTGGACTGGGAAATACTAGTATCCTCAGGATTAGTATTACTGAATCCTCTCTGGATTGGTCTAAGTGGTCAGCTCTTTAATGTGGGATCCAGACTTTCAACTTAAAACCCAAACTTCAGGCTCCATGTTGGTCACCATGTTACTTACTGTTTTATCCTCCACCTTTAACTCTGGGATTATTCAGGTAAGGGAAGGATAGTCAGAGTCAGCGCTCTAAAGCAGATTTTCAGGTCTCAAAAGTGGTTAATAAGCAATAAATGGATCATGACTATTATATAAATTAAACATAGAATCCTCTAAAAAAGATAGACAGATGGATAGATAGATAGATAGACAGATAGATGGATAGATCAGGTTTATTTCAGTGACTAACACACTTGTATTATTTGCTGACAGCTGAATCAGCCAATCAGCGTCTCCCCGCCGCTTCTTCCCGTGCGTCACCGCGTCGCGTCCAATCGTGAGCTCCGGAGAGCCGCGTCGCGTCGCGCTGCGCTGGAGCCCGCGGTCAGAGTCAGAGTCAGTCCGCCCGCGACGCGCTGCGGTACGGGAGTCTGCTGGAGCCGAGGACGCCGCTAACACCCGCAGGTAAGAGCGGCGCGATTCCTGACGCTGCATGTGTGTGTGAGACGCGCGGGGCTCTGAGAGGAAGAGGAGGATAAAGATGATGATGATGATGATGATGATGCTGAGACACGCATGTACCGCAATGCAGACGCGCGCGTTCAGCGCTGATTTGTGTAATGACTCAGTCGCGGTGACTCCTTCTGTCGTGCGCGTTGTTTTTCTGACGCGCGTCTCATCGCTCCCAGAAAAGGCGTTCATGAAGATGCGTGACGCGTGAGACAGCGATGTTTGCGTGATTCAGTGATAGCAGGGCGTGAAGAGAGGCTTATATATGATGTGTAGATTATAGAGGGATATATAACCCTCTCCACACATCATATATAACCTGTAAACACGCGCGTGTGTGTGATACTGGACATCCGGACATCCCTCACTAATGCAAACATCATTATATTCAGAAATGATAAGAGCAGCCCAACCTCGCGTCTACAGTGTCTTGAGTGATATGCTTTCATAGCTAGCTTTTGGTAATAGTTTGAATAAGACTTTACATTTAGATTTTGTCTTTTCACTTTAATTTTAGTTAAAGTTTTGGGGATTTTTTTTGTTTATTTGTTTATTATTATTCTTTTTATTATTATTTTTTTAAATATGTCTGAAGTTTGTAATTTATTAAACTGAAAAAAAATTGTTTTCATTGCAAAATTGCTTGTAAATGTCACAAATAATTAAAAAAGATTATTTATTTATTTACAACTTAGAGAAATAGTGTGGTTTTAGTTTATTGAGTTATTTTAGTATCTACAGCTAAACTAAACAAAGATCAGAAATTGTGTCTTGGCAACTAATATTTGTTTTATTTTAAGGATAGTTTTATTTTATTAATACAATTTTTTAAGTATGTATGTATGTATTGGATTGTTTGTTTATTTTTAGTTAACCATAATAACCTTGTGGAATTAATGTTTCAAATATAACAGGCAGTATTTCTATTTCTTTGCTAAAAGCAGTTGTTTTTTTTTATTTAGACACAAGTATAGATTTCTGAGGTTTATCTCAGAATGATCACGTGTTTGTGGATGTGAGGAAACGCTTTGACCAGAGCCCGGAGACGTTAATGAAGCTGCTCTGTGGCACTCACGGTAAATCTGAATAATGTATACGGCTCTGATGATGTTGTGTGGTTTAGTGGAGGCTGACGGTTTAGGACTAGTTTAGGAATGTGGTGCTCATGAAGGATCCTGATGTTGTGTGTAGTGTTCTCTTCTCTAGAGTGTGTGTGTTTGACCCGGTTTACCCATCAGCCCCGGGCACAGATGAAGCAGCTTCATTAGCAGCCTCAGATCGTTAGATCGCTCAGATCAGAAACATGCTCCTTCTCAAACACTAGCTGTGTCTCAGGGACTGAAATCAGCTTCATTTACAGTAAAAATAGCTCAACTGCAGGTGGATCAAGCATCAAAACAGTAAGTGTAATACAGCTTTGAAGTGTTGTTTTTTAATAGTAAATAATAATAATAATATCATCTTTTTTTTTACCATGATTTACTGTAGTAAACTCTCATTCCGTACATCAATCAGGCATTTTTACCACAACAATCGGTTTATGATTAGTTTTAGCTCAAATACTACATGTTTAAACTTTTACTCATTTGAAAAGTATGTTTGCTTATTCTTTTATACATTCTTATATGTACAAGTTTTAACGGTAAAAACCTGTTAAGTAGTTAATGGTAAATTCCTGTAAAATGTAATGTTTATTGTATATTTGAGTGTAATGAGTCTCATCATGATGGTGTTTAGTGTTTGTGTGAATGACTCTGAGCTCCTTCTATATATGTTCATATTTAAAAGCTGCTTGTGATTGGCTTTGGTGCATCATGTGACTTTCTCATCATCACCTGCATTTGGTGTTTATCAGAGTATTTCAAAGCTACAAAACAGATTTCAGTACTCTAATAGGTTGGTATTTAATATTATATCAGTTAATGAAATAACATTATTCAACTGTAAATTTAACTTTAAAACCTAAAATTTTGTTACCGTTGTTTTATGGTCAAGTTTTTACCGTAAATGGATTTTTTTTACAGTGTATGCTGTTTGAGTTTTTACCCTGTTATGTTACACTGAATGACAATCAAACATTATTTCAACATTTTATTCTCCTAAAACCTATTTGAAATCTTAAAAGTAGATGCTTTACTTCCTTTTATATGCTTTCTATGTAGGATTTCTTTTGGTTGGGTCATGTAAATGTGTATAAAACACCTTAGTATTGTAGAATATGCAGCGATTCCGTTAAAATACTTCAGTTCAGCAAAACTGATAGAATTAGTGCAGAAATGATAGATCAGACTCTGACTAAAGTGATCTGAACACGTCTGATGTGATTATGACTTCCCAAATCATAAACATGAGTCTGTAGCTTCAGAGGGTTTGGAGAATCTGCTCGTCTGAAGGTCAGAGGTCATCAGGTGCTTCTGCAGAGATGTGTTGGGTCTGTATCAAGACTTATGAAAGATTTCTTCTGTCTGAGATCTTCAGGACAGATGCTAACTGAGGATACATTTGAGGATGAATGATTTAATAGTTTAAGGTAGCTGGTTATGAAAGTAGCTGTTATGATTTTAGTGTTTGTAATATTCATAATTGTGTTGCATAAACAGAACCCAGAATTAGCTCTCTTTGATTTCTGCTCCAATTTACTATGGATTCAGTTTTAAATCAGTTGAACATGTAAGATCCTCTTTACGACAGACTTTTTGCACATATTTTTATGTATTATTATAAGTAAATGTATTAACTAACATGTGTGTGTTTGTGTCCAAGTGCAGCACAACAATTTTTTTTAAATAATGGATTATTCTAAATAGTAATGCATTACTGTTGTGTGCAAATGAGATTTAATTTCATACGTAAGAAGATGGTTCAGTACGGGCAAGTTTACTCTTAACTACTT
Organism: Enteromius mattozi; assembly: GCA_032359235.1. Classification (NCBI taxonomy): domain Eukaryota; kingdom Metazoa; phylum Chordata; class Actinopteri; order Cypriniformes; family Cyprinidae; genus Enteromius; species Enteromius mattozi. The sequence goes on along the minus strand of JAUMHE010000085.1, from coordinate 142,654 downwards.
CTGGGGGGGAGGGGATGAATAACGCAGTGAAGATGATGCAGTTTGATTGACAGCTCTGACATTTAATGAGCAGCGGGACACACACACACACACAAAACAGGACACAGACTCATAACATAGAAACACTTAAACAGAGTTTAATCTGTGTGTGTGTGTGAGTGTTTCATGTTCAACACACACACACACACACAGAGCTCTTGCAGGTTAGTCAGCGATTCCAGCGACCGGATCGATTCTCACTAATGGAATGGAAGGATTACACACACACACACACACACACACACCGCTGTGGTTTAATTGAATCGTGTGTGTGTTTGTGTGTGTGACTACACAAAGAACAACACTGATTAGATCAGACTGAGTTTGTGAGTGTTTATGCAGTGTGTGTGTGTGTGTGTGAGAGAGAGAACGGCCTGATCTCACCGTCACAGTGCTACAGTCTTCTACATGGTTGCTAGGGTGTTGTGTTTGGTTGCTAGGATGGTATTCTGGTCTGTAGATGTGCCTCTACAACCTGCTGCTCTCAGACCAGGAAGTGATAACATTAGAGGTCAAAGGTCAGGGAGATAATGTCACCAGAGGTCAGAGGTCAGGTCACTGTGTGTGCGTTTAGCTTTAGTTTGTGGACAGTAGTAACTCTTAATGTCCAGTAATGATATTAATTTAACTGAGATGGGAGTTTATTCTGAACTTAATTTGAGGGCTCATGGGATTGGTCTGTGTCTAGTTCCAGCTGAGGTGTATGTATTCAGGGCTCCAGACTGTGACTAAAAATATTACTTTGCGAGTCAAGTTTCTGCTGAGGTCTCTGTATATTAACATGTTATGACTTAAAAAAGTGTCCATGATTGTTTTGCCTTCACATCTTTTATGTTCATGTATTAAACGGAGATGATGCGCATCAAAGTTTTAATGGAATAGAGTTTCTTACAGTCCTCATCTCTGCTGAAATGCCGGCTAAACGCAGCTCAGCTGCACATGAAGATCAAAATGATGTGCAAAGTGAAAAGCACAAAATCATTTTCTAATATTTCGTACACAACAGGTAATGCTGTCAGCTGTGATGTTATATAGGCAAAATCCTTAACAATTCTGTTTTATAATCATTACTAATACGGCTTGTTATCAAGATCTTATCCTGTGTTCTGTTAATGCATTCATGACAAGCTTTCAACTTTGTTACTTTTTAATAAACAAAGTATCAGCTCTAACATTCTGCCGAATGCAAAACTAAATTCAGACAGATTTGGAGCTTTTTAATAAGACATGCGCAATAGCTTTAATGCCTCAGTTCAAGCGGCAAGTTAAACCATTTTAGGAAATGAATGAAATATCTCATGTAATTACTCATTCATGTAAAGCTATACATTTACCTCAGAATATCCATTGGGCATCCATAAGCTCATCAGACAGCTAGAAAAATAATTATAAAGAGGAGCATTATGCTATATTTATTCACTTTTGCATATTAATGAGTAAACAAAAGTTACTTGTTTTAAGGCGTATATGAGCGCGGTGTGTACAGCTGTATGAGCCGGAGTCGGAGAAGCCGCTATTTCCTCCTAAAGCATCACCTCGTGGCCGAGAGGGAATTTGCGTTTCCAGTGTTCATATTAATGCTATTAATGACCCATGTGTTTATGCAGCAGACATAGTTGTAAATGTGAAAGAAGTTAATGTGCCTTTTAAAAATCTAAACAATTGAGACAGCAGTATTTATGTTTTAAATTAAATAAATTTTAAATTAATATAATAATATAAAAATAATAATATAATAATAATAATTATTATAATAATAAGATTTGTCCTTTTTTATGTAAATGGTTTAAAAGCTGAAATGCCATTTTATAAGATTTTTTGTGTGTAAAAACAGTAAATTATGGCACTTTATTGCTTAAAATAATGTTACTATAGTCATTGTCCAACCCCGCTCATACAGTGTTCATTTTACTTGTGCAGCTCTTAAAATTAAATTTACCTTGTAAATAGTGACATAAAACTCTTTCATTGATATTTGTGTATTGAAAATGTTTTTGATTAACATTAAGACATATCTGATTTTCTATATTTAAAAAAAAATGTTAATGAAGATGCTGATAAATACAAGCAAAGATTTACACATAAACACACGACAGTATGATTGAAAATGTCAGAATATTAAAAAAATAATAATAATTTGGCACCTAAGTTTTTGTCTGATAGGAGCTAATGGCTCCTCGCTGGATGCTGACACAGATCAGAGGAACGCTGGGAGTGTTTCTGTGTAAATGGGTTAATTTCTCTGCGATACTGAAGGGCAGATCAGCTCATCTGGGTATTTTTAGCGGCTGAAATGCGACGGAGGCCTGAAGGGAGATGAGAGACTCATTTAGCAGTGGATTACAGGATCTGCTGGAATCTGAGAGAGATACAGATACAGAGCTGATCAGTTACTGAACGAGTGAGTAATCAACAGTATCGTTTCAAACATCAAACTTTCACTAATGCTTTTCTTCAGGTCAAGCTCTTCTAACCGAACTCATTTACATTGACACACAGGTAAACAGATAAAATAGCATGTTTTTTTTGGTAAAAGCTTAATTTTCATTTTAAGATGCATATTACAGGTTTACCGATATATATCACAAAGCCCGCAATATCGGCTGATATTGGCTATTTCCTGCTGCGCTGGATCCAGTTTTCCAGCATGTTGCATTCACTTCATGTGCACTATATGTAAAATTATGGGTACAATGTTTTTATTTGGGAATATATGATTCCCAGTTCACACAAACTTTCCCGGTCACTGAGTGCACTGTTGCTTGTTTTAAACAATTTCTTCAGTTTTAAAAAAAATACCATAATTGGAACATCAAGTAGTGATGGAAATGGTTTTTTACCATTAAATAATAATAATTTTAAAAAATCTATAAAAAAGAGTAAATATGTATTTTTACCTCACAGTTCTGACTTTTTGTCTCTCAATTCCGCCGATTCACAAAAAAACAAACTTGTAATTAACTTTTCATCCCATGACAGGAACAAGCTTCCATAAAGTATAATGCTCTTTATTTATTGTTTATCAAGTTTTTTTTTCTAATTGATAAAATTGCAGATACTTTATTTCAAAATAATTGAATGGAAATCTAATTACAGTAAAGTAAAGTAAAAAAATAAACACGCACACACACTGTTCAGCAATGTGATTGATTTTGTCATATATTGTGGTATTGCTGCTGCAGACTCACTGCTCGTGGACATGCTTTGTTTAGCAGGACCAGCTAACACTATGAGTTACAGGACAAATACTGATGTCTTAAACTCTTGTAAACCTGCAAACTCAGCAGATGGAGATACAGAGAAGAGCAGATGAAGGCGGTGTATGCTGTAGATCTGTGGTCTCAGGTCAGCTGCTGACCTCCACCGGTGTGTTTTCCTGCATCAAGGACACGTCAAAGAGTCTCTGAGAGCATAAAGATAAGGGTCTAGAGGAGCTTCAGCCTCGCAACGCTAAATTGTTTTCAGATCGATGACTTCCTCCCTGATGGCCACGACTCAAGAGCGCAGATGCATTCAAGAGCACAATCCCATTACTGCAGAAAGAGCAGGAAACACTGACACACACACACACACATAGAGACCGACACACACACTCTCTCTCACACACACACACACACAGAGACACACACACACTCTCTCTCACACACACACACACACACACACTGGTTGAGTAAGCTTCTGGAAGCACCGTGGTGAATCCCGTGTTTACCGTGTTAGCGTGTGCGTTGATGAGTGTGTTTGAGGAGGTTTGTCAGTCTCCAGCTGTTAGTGTGTGTTATTGTGTTGAAGACAGTGATGTTGTGGAGTGATTCAGGATTGTTTTGTTGAATTAAAGATAGAAGTGACGTGTTTGATTGTGTTGAGTTGACGGTGTACCACACTGATCTTTTACTGTGGTATTGAGCTGGTTTACCACAGTGACTGTGAAGGCAGATTCCTGTAGCTGATGATATTCACACAGGACTGACAAATAATCAATACTGCTTCCATTTGCCTGATTTCTAATATGTGCATGTGTGTGTGTGTTTATGTGGTTTATGAGAACACAAATGTGTATAATGACATGGGTATGACAGGTATTACAATATGAAGGTGATTTATGAGGACATTTTCAGTGTCC
>JAUMHE010000085.1:8882-51355 GCA_032359235.1 Enteromius mattozi | reverse complement strand
TTTTGAGGTGGTTCTTTTTAGTCAATAAAAACATACAGCAGGACCAGTGCAGTCCAATTGCCGGCCAGATGTGTGAACAGTGAGGTGAGATACCATGACGAGTCTTTTTAGTAAATTAAATAAATAAATAAATAAATAAATGCGAACTGTGCTGTCTGATTCTCAAACGAATGGCTCTTTTGAGTCGGCTCTTTTTACTGAATCAAATCACACAGCAAACCTTATGAGTTGGCTCTGTAAAGTAAATCATAGACTGTTGAAGAACTCAGTGTGTTCATATGGTTCATTAATAAAAAAAAAAAATCTTGGTTCGGCTCTTTTTAGTGAACATATAGCGCGACCAGTGTTTTCTGATTCTCAAACGAATGAATCGTTTGACAAAGTTGTCTTATGAATCAAAACATACAGCGGTTAAAAAAAAGTCAGTCGGAGCGGTTATTGTAGGCTATTCAAATAACTCATTATTTGCAAATTTTACTTTTAACTAAGTGTAACGTCATCATGAACTAATGAGTGTTCCTGTGTTATGTAATATTTAGTAGGGATACTAAGACTTGAAACAGTGCATTAAGCCTAATGTCTGTCGCCTAAAGATAGGCTACGTTTTATTGGAATCTGTGGTATTTTTGTAATAAATTAGTTAATTTTTTAATAAATATTTGTGTTAACATATTTTGTTTAAAAGATCTTAAGTATCTGTAAAACCTACGTATTAACATAGGCTACATATCTTTCACAAGAATATTTTGTTTAAATCTAAAACGATCTGCAGCCAGAATAATTACATCTTTTGGTCCAAATTTGTCCTCTACCAAAGAACTAAAAGAATCGCTAATTTCACCAACTCTAACATGAGCATTATAGAACTTCTGAGCATAATATATTTCTCCAGACAAAGACGTACACGTTTAGCATCTTAACACAGCCTCCCTAAAATTTCTATGTAGAAGTGCGTCATGCAGCAAATAATGACTTCTCGCGGTCATTTAGCACAAGCACAAAATACTAAACTAAAAAGACCACTTCAAATAGCTACTGTCAAAGAGAAATCATTTTACAACATGTTAAATCATAAATAAATAAATAAATCAACGCAACATATAAAGTTAGCCCGTCCGCCAACCTCCGTCCATCACCTAAATTAATCCAGTTAGTTTGGATAAAGCACAGTAAGGTGTTGATCGTACACTCTGTCCTCCAGACATATGTCGCAATTACAGGTAGATTTAAACGACTGTCTGGACGTTTAATTACCTAATTTTTTCGTCGTCATGTATCATAATGCGTATGTCTCGCGCCCCATAAGCCACGAGTACGCGATCAAAGTCATTAATAACGCCAAGATGAAGACAAATATGCGGTCAAATAAGGATACGCACCCTCCGCGACGTCACGGTCTCATAAAGCAAAGTGTCACTGACTGTTTGCATCGCAAGACTCTTTGTCCGGACCACTGCGACACTGCGTAAAAGTCGCGCCAGAGACCGCATCGCGTGCTAGAACGCTGCCTCTGTAGTCTGCATGACAGAAAGTGATACATACCGTATGCTGAAGCGGGCCACTTTAACAGAGCGTCGTGTGTCTCGCGACTGATGGGTGCTCGGGAGCGCAGTCACTGCTGTGTGAGTGTGTGTGTGTGGGAGGGGCCGGAGAGTGGGTGTGGGTTGGCAGATTTTTGTTCTCGAGCAGAGCGGGATGGTTGCAGCAACTCTGGCTGCAGCCACCCGCCAATTAAACTACAGATGCAGCTACTGTCTGAAGAACTGGGGCTAGGCGGGGAGGAGGGGGGTTAGTGATACTTTCAATGCACCACAAGTAACCCTTTCGTGTCTAATATTATATTACATAGGCCTATGGCATGTTATATGATTTACCCTATTGGCCCATTATAAACATCTGGCATCCATTCTTATTTTCAGAGGACTAAATAAGTGAATAATGTACTGATACAGGTGAGTTTTTAGAATACATGTAATGTAGCTGCTGCCTATTCATTCCAACAGTTAGGTTTTTTCTATTAAGCTTTATTGCTAAGGTTTAGCTGTGTGTCTTTTTTGTTGTTATTCATATAATCAACATTCATGGAATCGGTCTCACTGATTTTTTGTTTTATTGGTAGTTTATAATGCAGCTGCATTGCACCGACCTCCCTCGAGCTCTATATAAAGCCTGAAAGTGCTATATAATGTCAATTTTTTGTTTTAAATTTTTTGTCAGTTGCCCATTCCACCCAGTCATGTGATATAAATATGGTGGCATCCATTAAGAGATGACCCACTCAATGTAAATGCACAAGATGGACAAATTTGACTGCTGCATTAGCGTTTTTTTAGCGTGTGATGACAAGTTGCGGCACTATGGTGAAAAATGTAAAGTTGCAAAGACTAAAGTCTCAAACCCAAAGAGATATTCTCTATAAAAGTTAAGACTTGTGCACACCTTCTCAAAACACTTCATTCAAACATGCCCCCACAACTGTGTTAAAATGTTTACGTAACTCCGCCCAAATGTATACTCAATGAAAGGCTGCTTGTGACTTTTATTCTCGCTGTTATTGTTGTGCATATGATGTGTGTTTCCAAATATGGTAAGGGGCATAACATTCCCATCACATGCTTGAGGTATTCGGCCAATCACAACTCACTGGATAACTGGCGAATCAGAGCATACTGCACTTTCCAGAACAACAAGCTTTGTTAAAAATCGATACATTTCAGAAAGGCGGGGCAGAAAGAAACAACAGAGATGTACGGTATATGAAAATAATGTTGTTTTTTTTAACCTCAACACCGTTGCATTACAACAAATACACAAAATAATGTTATTTTTTATATGAGCCCTTTAATTTTTTTTTTTTACTTTTTTGTTCCACTGCCAAGCATCTGTGCAAAAGGTGCCTGAAAACTACTTTATAGTGTAAACACCTGTTAACACCAAGCACGATACCGATAAAGATAACTATAAAGATATAGTTCTAAAAAAATTTTTTAAAAGTGTGGATGCAAATATCATAATTTTTATAGTTATCGTTCTTGGTGTGAACAGGGCTTTAAACTATGACAGACATATTTGTGTTGCCATTTTGCTACAGATCTCATGACACGTTCTAAAATCGTGACACTCCATTTTTAAAAACCATGTCTTTAGATCTTCTGTGTGCCAAAAATTGCATATAAGGTACTATTTATTTTGCGACCTTAAGGGATGGTAAAGTGTCCATCCGAAGTGGTCATTAGAGTATCTGAGCATCTTCCGATTATCTGTTTTGATTCGTATAAATGCCAGAATATTTGCCAAAAATCTTTATGAAATTAAAATGAAGCCTACTCTCGTTCACCAAGCTCTCTTATTTTTCAGCCCTTCCATTACAACCACCTGTTATATAAGACTACTTTCACAATCCAGTCCATTTTCAATGGATTGAATCACGTTCTGCCATACATTTTGTCTGTTTCACCCAGAAATGTCACATTATCGTTTCATGTTTTTTTATAGTTTATTACAGCCTTACTGAATGAGTGGTTGACCTGGATAAGGTTGCTGCAGGCACTGCATGGCTTTATGGCATGATAAGAGAACTAAATTTTGGTGCAGTATTTTTTCTGCTGTGCCCATTCTGCCAGACCGACCAGCATTGTCCCTCCTCTGTGGAACAATCCTGATATATTTTGATATGCTATCCAGACACAATTCACAGTCAAATCAGCACAGATAATCAGCAAAGGCTCAATTTATAAAGATTCCGTTTCTTTATTTTATTTCTCATTCATATTTTTGAATGTGATTGTGAAATGAATAGAGCAAACAAATGATTTCTCTTTCTCTCTTTCACTCTGAGTACTTTATTCATTCATGTAATTTAATTAATGATTAAATGCTGCCCTGGAAAACTTACTGTCATTACCAATGCATTCATCTAATAATTCATTCAGAACAACATACAGATGAAGTAACGCTAAAATCAGTGCCAGGTATTCTTTTATGCTCTCGTTTAGTGCTTTGACTCAAACAGAATCTGCAGTGTTATCAATATCCAAATCATACATTATTGAGCAGCCTCAATTATGTATAACTGACCTCCCTCTGCTGTTCAGGATGTCAGCATAAATTGCATGAATGAATGGCTCTAAAACATGATAATATGTCTTTTTAAGTACTATTTATATATATATATACACACAATACTGTGCAAAAGTTTTAGGCCACTAGTATTTTCACCAAGAAAAATGGTTTTAAGTCAGTTATTTAAAAAACCTACCTGGAAAGCTACCTGAAAAACTATGGGCAAGTGTACCTCGGAACAGAAGATGTTTTACCAAAAGCTGTAATACCAAATATTTATTTGATTTAGTTAATAGAAGTTAATTGATAAATTAAATCTATTTATGGCCTTATTTTTACCACAGTTCTTCTGGATATAGTCTGTCTCAGTTTGTTCTGTTACTTCATGTCATTCCAGACAGACTGGATGATGATCAGATCAGATTTCTGTGTGGAGCACTGGCTGTTGTCAGACTCCTTGTACAGACAATAATCTCACTGCATTATTACAATTAATGACAAAAATAATGTTTGGAAATTTAAACTGATATTTCCAACTGACACCCTACCGCAAAAGATAGAAATAACCCACTTAAAGCCATTTTTTTGTTGGTGAAAATACTAGTGGCCTAAGACTTTTGCATAATACTGTATATACTACTGATAAAAAAATGTTTTGGATCTATTTTATGCTTACAAAAGCTGCATTTATCAAAATACATTAAATCTGTATTATTTTTAAATATTATTACAATTTAAAACAACTGGATCATTTAAAAATATTTTAAGATATAATGTAGTCTGGTCATAGAAAAGCTTAATTTTCAGTCTTTAGTGTCACATGATCTTTCAGAAACCATTCTAATATGCTCTTTTGCTGCTCAAGAAACAATTATGATTTTTATAAGTGTTGAAGACTTACCAGTGTTCAGTTTGAAAATTTGATCATTTGTAAAATTCTAAACATATTTCCTGACACTTTTGAGCAGTTTAATGCATCATTGCTAAATAAAAGTACTAATATCTGTACAATTTTTTACTGATCATAAACTTTTGAAAAGTGGTAAAGTGATATATACTATGATTTATGCTTAAAAAATTAAAGGGCAATTAAAGGCAACGACATGATTAATGACAGAATTTACAGATTCTTTCTAGTTAGTCAAGGCTAGTTTTTAAACTGCACCAGTTTCTGCTCACTTCACAACACGATGAAACACGATTGAGATCATAAAATTAAATATTAAAAGATGCATAAAACCGCATAGTGCAATAATGTTTCCAAGTCAAAACACAATGTTTAATCAGCTTGAGTGTTTGTTTTGTTCCTCATTTCAGTGTCGGTGCGTAGCCATGGATGTCTCACTGGCCTTTTGTATCAGTCGAAAACAAAAGCCTGCTGAAGATTGCTCAAACAACTGCTGTGATTGGGTTTGTTCTGGCGCTTACAAATATTGTACAATCCAGAACTGGATAAATTGATTTTCAGAGAAGAATAATATTTAGTGGATATATTCACCTCTTGACTTCCACCTCATTCCCTCAAGGCCATGATGTATGTGTATGAACTTTATCTTCTGCTGGTGTAAAGAGCAGCAGCCCTTGGCTTAGCACTAGTATTCTGCTTTATTTCATCACTTAAAATTTTAGGCATGCTGAGGCATCTTCTGTAACATTATGTTATCTTTGCAGTCACATTTAATCAATTCAGTGCCTCCTTGTTAATTAAACATATTAATTTCCCTAAAACTATTTAGTTCTAAATTAAAATCTTACTGACCCTAAACATTTGAACAGAAACGTATACACACACATAAGCCTTTACTTCAAAAGAGCTTTTACAATATTCAGAGGTATGAAGTTTTGGCTTTGGGCCTTAATTATCAGTCCGTCTGAAAATCATGTGATCGTTCACTTCCCCCTCAGCATCAGTGAAATTCATAATTATGGCTCAGTGCTTGTATTATAAATAGGTCCTGCTTGCGGTTTCAGCTTTAGAGTACCAATTTCCTTTGTGTGTATCCTGTGAGAAAAAAGAAAGAGTCAAATGGCTGGCATAAACTTGTACATAAGGAACCTTGTGCACTCCCAGTGACCCAGTGAAGAAAATGACTCCCTTTTTATCCTTTTAAACTGTTAAAGCAAAGATTTTGTCTATGTGTGCTAAATTAACATCAGCAACGTAAGCAAAATAACACTCTTAAAATGTGAAATAACTTCAGAGACCATGAGAGGGAATGTCTGGGTCAGATTCTGGTGAGCGCTAGCTAGGTGCTGTTAGCCAAGACATCCGCAAGTGATAGACAAGGTCAAGAGGTCATGGTTTGACTGGTTACTTCACTACACCAGATAAAAACTGCCTTCCTGAGAAATGGGAATACTAATGCATAATTTTCTCTAGGTATTATAGACTTATGGGGAACATGTGACTCAGGCGGGACTGGAAATAACAGAAAATTCTTCTCCAGACCATTACTTTCCAGCTTGCAGACAATCAGTCTTCCCGACGCTGACTCATAGAGCATAACGGTGGTCGAAACGTCTCATTCGGTCTCTCTAATAGGATATTTGAGGGGATGAAGCCTGTCAGCAGCTAATGCAGTGGTGGCCACAGTTTAATAAAAAGCCAATTGTGCCAGTATCCGATATTACCATAGTACAAACAATTCATTTTATTGCAAGCCGCTATTCCTGCCCAAGGCATTCCTTAACAAACATTAAGATAGCATAAGTCTGTAGAGTGTCATATTAATTGGGTAACAATGGTTAACAGTAGCTATAATGTGCACATAGTACTTCTCTCCTCACAAAGCACACTAATTAGCCCCTCACATCGATGCTCACCTTGACTCATGCCAAGATGCGGGTCACCATGGAAACATAGTAGAAGAAGAGAGGAGGAGGTTGAGTGACTCAGTAAAAATGAAAACACTGATCATGCCATTTCCTCGCCCCTGAACCTCTCCAGCAGCTGCAGTTAAACTTGACTGATCGAGGTCATTCCTGCTGTGACACTCTTGATGTTTTTGATTTTAGTTCATCTGGGAGTTTGTTTACCCCTCGTTTCTTTGTTTCTGTCAGACCCTGGATGGATCAGTCCTGTTACGCAGCACTTTTGAACTTACCTTTTGAAAACATCAATGTGCTCAGGTCAAGCTGAGAAACTCTCACAATGGGCTTACTTTCTATTTTGCTGTTTCTATATCTATATCTATATCAAGTATGTCATTATGTGTCGATGTACATTTTTTTATGCTTACCAAAGATTCTTATTTGATCAAAAATACAGTAAAATTTTGACATATTTCTGTTTTCTATATTAATATATTTTAAAACGTAATTTATTCCCGTGATGCAAAGCTGAATAAACGTTATTATCAATTTTGAAATTGTGAAAAGATAAATAGAAAGTTCAAAACATCATTTATTTTTAAAAAATGCAATAAATAACTAACAACCATTAATTTCTCAAAATATTATTGACCCCAGGCATTTAAAAATTTAGTTAATATAATGATACATCTTTAAAATGAGTTTATTTAATATATTCCAACATATATGATGGGGATATGAAAATGTGCTGCATAATAGGAAAGACACAGATGTATCTTTAAGCCACCTGCAGTTCATTAACAGGAAAAGCACAAAGGAGCAGCTCTCAGTTCTCAAAGGGCTTCAAACTGCTGAGTAACTCTCAGTTCAGTTCACAACCAAGAGCTGTGAGGATATATCAGGTATTATAACTGATACTTACCAAAACAGATGAGAAATTAGAAGATGCGGATGCAAGGAGTGTCTACAATTACAAAAGGGTTGAAATATTACTGAATTTTCAGAAGATAGATGGATAAAAATCTGTCTCTTTCCATCTGTTGTTTTTCCCAATTTTGAAAAGTTCTGCATTACTCATAATCTCCATTAGATGGCAGCAATTCATCAGTTTATAGTTGTAAAGGAGATTTATAAAGGAAGGACTGAGAACTCAATATAAAAAAAACATGCAGTATATCCTTAACTATAAAAAAAGAATTCAGCTTCAAATTCTGAAAAATGTAAAAAAAATATCCATCAGTCCTAGACAAATCAATTACTTTAGCCAATACTTTATCTATCATTTTGTTTCCAATTAGAATAGAAACACATCTATTTGTGCTCTAGGACAACCACTGAATTGCTCTGAGTTTGAATGTCATTGATCTATGCTAAGGTGCATGCTGAATATGATACGGTCGAATCAATACTGTGATCCCATTTGCACCATCAGCCCAGGAGCCTCGTGTCTGACAGGCCTTGAGCAACAGAAAAGCACAATCTGAGACATCAACCTTTAGTGGTTGTTAACCTTGTATCACCCCACAGACCAGTCATCACAATCTGATCTAAGCACACATCACGCCCTTCAGCAGGGTCAGAGGGCATCACTCCACCTCCCAAGCCTTTTTCCATCTATTTTCTGTCACTGCAGTCTATTAGTGCTCTTATGTTCTAAGCCTATTGCTAAGCCCATATTTTGTTAAAGGGAAAGTTCACTGAGAAATTTTCATTCTGACATTAATTACTCAACCTCGTGTCATTCCAAACCAGTAAGACCTTCATTCATTATCTGAACAGTTAATATATTTTTGATGAAATCTGAGAGTTTTCTGACCCTGCATAGAGAGTAATGCAACTGAAACGTTCGAAGCCCATTTAGGTCTTAAAGATATCATTAAAATAGTCCATGTGACATCCGTGGATCAACCTTAATTTTATGAAGCTACGAGAATACTTTTTCAATACTTTTGTCTGTTGTTTTGCTGTCTATGCAGGGTCTGAAATCTCTGGGATTTCATCAAAAATATTTAAATTTATGTTCAGAAGATGAATGGTCTTGAGGGGTTTGGAACGACACAAGTATGAGTAATTAATGACAGAATTTTCTTTTCATTTTTGGGTGAACCAAACTTAAAGAGAAGTATGATACTTAAAGTAATGTAACTTATTGAGGAGAGATGTGCTACTTTTGTAAGCTTTTGAGATTTCTTGTTTTTTGCCAGGCTTGCAATAATATTAACACACTCAAAACTCAAAACAGTTTTAAAAAATACATACTGTAGTAAAACACTGGCAACTTTCTGCAGGTTACATTGTGACACCAATGGGTTGCGATAAGGGACATTCAGGAACATTCAGGAATCAAACACTGCTGTTGTTTGTTTATAGAAGATACACAATAGGTTTGTTATGGCTTCATTCTGAATTATTTTTGTTGGCGCAAACAAAGCAACTGACAATGTTGTCTCTAAATTGTAATTTACTCAATGTTAAACTCTTGATCATTGAATATAGCGGAATAGTCATGATGTATCTTTGTAGGCCAACCCAAACTTTAGCAACCCTTGACAAAACCTCAAAAAAGATTTTTCCATTGACTTGAACCTTGTAGAAAGTAGTCTATAAACAAACTACATCATGCTCACATGACTTCAACATGAGAAGAGTTGGAGGAGAAGAGTTGTTGAATGAAGCTGTTATTTTAGTTTGGTTTTTTGCTTCATAAAATTAAGGTTGAACCACCTTGATTGTGGTATTAACCTTGCTGTTTACAGAAGGTCAGAATCAGATTTCATCAAAAATATCTATAATATAATAGTCTTACAGGTTTGGATCAACATGAGGGTGAGTAATTAATAAAAACAATTAAAAACACAATAAGGCTGTGAAAGCTAGTAAGTAGATGATGTTTCCGGTTTGGTGTATTAAATGTAACTGTTGTCCCATTTAGCCACTTGTTAAAATGCGCCTTTTTAGGATAAAAGCAGTAAAAATCCCAAAAAAGTAAATGTATTTTATAATGTCATATAATAAATGCGAAAATATCTTGAGCTTGTGTTAACCACAAACCTTATTTCACTCATTTAACTAAAAACATGTTCAAAAAACCCACTGACCTCAGAATGATGAAACCAGAAATGCTAAAACGATCGTTTGAAGGGTTTGGCTTACAGAAATACATCATCTCTGCAGTGCTTCTGCTGTTATATGAAAGCATTATGACATTCATAGTCACTGTTGGATCACAATCAGTGATCCAATGCAGTCTCCTGCCTATATATATATATTCGGAACAAAAGCACTCTGTGCTAAATTACATTGCCATTTACATGAAATTTGTCTCCAGCTACTGTATCATTCACCTCCTCTGACAGCAGCTTAGGGTTTAAAATGGCTAGTAAAGCACTTTCTCAGCAGTTAGGAAATGAATAGCATGCTAGTCTTTGAAAAACAGCTTATCACTTTTATGAAATGGCCTGTCTTACACCGAGGCACATTTGAGCCTTTATGATTCTGCCTCAGCTCAACCCACTACACAGCTCCAGCACACACACTGCAGCAGTCAAGCACTGGCTCTGCAGCTCCTCTCCTCCTGACACAGCTCTTTGATTACCACTGTGCCAGGCAGTACAGTGCAAGCAGGACCCGAGCAAACACACATGCTGGACTCCCTATGAAGAGATTCTCAGTGCTGCATTAGCTGCGTATCGAGTGTGTTATCTGTCAGCTCGCTGTATGCAAGACCACCGCAGTGTGACCTTGGGCTGGCTATATGAAAATATTTATTTATGTGTGGCATACTGGGAAATAAATGGAACTTTGTCTTATCCTTGCAATTGTTGATTTAGCTTAAGCTTCATCTTTCTTTTAAACTTCTGACTTCATTTGCATTCAACTCTACTGTAGGATCAAGATGTCATCCTTTCAATCAGACTGACCTCTGACCTCGACTGAGAACTGGGCGGAATGTCTGGTTACGAAAAGCTGTAGTTGTTGGTCCAGGTTACATTCTGACACGCTGATGTCCCAGGAACGGATACCTGCAGGTACAGAGAGACATGATCAATATGAGCAAAGTACCTCAACTTTACATGTGTACGCTTAGTTCATTCACACCCTCATATCATATAATGAGCTTTTTTCATATGTATCATACGTTTGTTTTATTATGTTATATTGGTAACACTTTACAACAAGGTGTCATTTGTTAACCTCAGTTAATGTATTAACTAACATAAACAAACAATGAACAATTCACTTATAACATTATTTATTCATCTTTGTTAACGTTAGTTCATAAAAATACAATTATATTGTTAGTTCATGTTGGCTCACAGTGCATTATTTAATTTTATTTTAATAATGCATTAGTAAATGCTGAAATTAGCATTAACTAAGATGATTAAATGCTGTAGAAGTATTATTCATTTTTAGTTAATGTTAACTGATGTTTTAACTCATGTTAACTAATACACGTTATTGTAAACTGTTGCCATTATATTTTATATTATAATTTTGTTATAAATAATACATGAAAATATATGTTATATATATTAACATATATCATACTATTTCATTAATTACTAATTTTATTACTTAGTATTTAAATATTATAATATTTGAGTGAAAAGTTGAGTTAAAAATTTCACTAATTTCCTATTTTCATATATAGCATATATCAATGTATATAACATACCATTTTATTTATTATATTACTTAGTAATTTTGTATAACAATTTAAGTAAAAAGTTCAGTTGAAAAATGCAGTTCAATGTGCTATTTTATTCATACTAAAAAAAGTAATTAATTGTGATAATAATAATTAAAATATTTAGATAATTACTTAATTAATCAATTACAGTATATTATTTTTTAACGAACTTTGTTTATTTTTAAGTAGCAATTTTTCAACCCTTGTTTTTTAGTGTGGTCTCAGACATCTGCCATATAATTTTAAACAGAGATTTAGTGTGTTGTGCTCAGAATATTCATTGGGTTGTTACATAAGATCCCAAAATTTTAGATGTGTCTTAAGACCCAACTGCGCTGAACTTCAAAGTCCAAATTGGAGAATTAGGGAATAAAATGAAATCTCTATGCCTCGTAATTCTCCTCGGCTGTGTCCTTCCTCCTCTGTTCTTCATAAAGATGAAGGACTATTTTCCTCAGATTCTGTTTTGCTTTGTAGATGAAGTGTAAATCTTGCAAACACTGCAGTGTTTGTCCTCAGAAATGCTGTGTCATTGGGATTTAAAACAGGTAATGACCGCAGAGATGAACCGATACTTCTGTTTTCTCAGAATAAGATTTACACAGCCTACAGAAACACAAGACATTCCTTACAGTATTGATTTTATTCTCATCGATATGCTAATTTGTGATTAAGAGTCTGTCAGGAGGAATGGGATAATCCTCAAGATTTCTAGACGTTCCAACATTAGAGAATGCTGCAGAGTCAGGATTGTAAATGTACTGAATGTGAGTAGCATAACAAGTTTAGTTAACCCTGAATATTATCTTCTATTTTGTTTGTTTCTGAGGTTTGTGCAGTTGGCAGCTCTGATTTGTTATTTAACATACTTCTTGTAATGATCAAGTTCATGATTATTACACAAAATGCCAGTAATTATGAAAAAAAGTTCATTCAGCAAACCAAATTTTATAAGAACAAGAAGTTGGCAGATAAAAAATAAAACATTAGAGTAGGCCTACTAAACCAAGAAGTTGCATTAAAAATGAACCAGAACTATTTTCTTTTCTGAAATAAGAAAACACTCATCTTTGTACTTTTTTTCAAAATTTTCATTAGCTTTTCTGTAAACTAGTTGATGCACTGTAAAAAAAAAACCCCCAAAAACATTGAAATTAAAATAAATAAAGGTTAAAGTGATAACTTCTTTCGCCCACTTTTAACTTAATTACAGACTAATAAAATATTGAAAATCTGAAATAAAATGAATGAAATCATAAAATCATTTAGAATTCATGGAATTACTGTAAAAAGATGAAAACTGCCATTTTAATTATCAACTCAAATAACAAATGACTGTTTCAGTTGTTTACATCTATGAAAAATGTATAGCCTTTTATTTTAAGACATATGTATCATTTTGTTAAGGGCAAAAGAGCTCATTTATTTAACTGTTTATTACACATAAGCTTAAATGTTAGATGCTTCTTAGATGCTTAAGGCTTGATGCTCCTATTGAATGACAGGCTACAAAAAGGTACCCGTAGATAAAAAAAAAAAAAAAAGCTAAATATACACACTTTAAGTACTTTTAAAGTGTTAATATCTATTACTTAGGGGTAAAGGGATAAAAAAAAAATGTGCCTTTTAGCTTTTGTCGCTTAGGGTATCAGCTTTGTACCTTTTCCCTGAGATTGTATGCACATTGTCCTTGACTATTTTATGCTTGAAAGAAAAATAAACACTAGGGACACTCCTACTGCCATGATTAATCACCGGCCTATAGTAAGTTTAAACACCTGCCCGAAATATAGTAGTAAATAAACAACATTTTCAACAACAATATCTCGAGATTCCCGTCCTTACAGACCAACAAAACTGCAGCTTCATCAATTTCACCCAGAAATGCAGAATTCATGGCGCAGTGCTCCGTGCAGTCAGGCGAGGTCGCCGCAGTGTGCTGCTACTGCTGCTGGAGCTAGTATGCAATGGTCTGATCAGGTCATATAACGCTCCAACGAAGTACAAATGACAGCAGATGTGTAGACGTTACTCAGTTATGTCTACTAAATTATATCACTGGTAATAATTAGGAAATTAACATTAGCAACGTCGTATGTTTGGGACTGAAGTACGTCAGTAATTATATGAACACGCCCACCGCAGCACAGTATGCAGCCTAGAGAGGTGTTAACTTGCGTTGTATGAAGTTAAGATGAAGTATGCAAGACATCTCCTTAGTCTTTTTTTGTTGTTTTGTTTTTTACACTATAACACCACGTAATACCCTAACGACTTAATACATTTAAATTAGGTATATGAATATATTTGGTAGGCTACCTGTCACAATTCACTGTGAGTAATAAATAACCATTCAACAAAATTATTTGATTAAAAAAAAAAAAACAATCTGGAAAAAACCTAAGCCATATTGAACGTGTCAGATGATAAGGCATGCTAAGAGGCTCACCGCGCTCTATGTGCTGTCTGGCGGTGTGCAGCTGGTGCTCTGTCGCGATCTCTCCGATCACGATGAGCATGTAAAAGTTTCCCTGGCGGGAGGTCGGCTGGAGCCGCTCTTCGGTGCTCGTCTGCCCGCGGTCCTCGTCCTCCTCCACCGCTGCCAGCGCACCTCGCGGCGGGATCTCCATGGAAACAACCCCGCGCGCCGACGCCGGGCCTGCGGTTATCTCCATGACAACTGCTGCCACCTGCCCTGCTGCAAAGTTAAGACAGCTAGGGGGCTGCTGCTCAAACTATGCGAAACTAGGCGCTGTTTACCTGCGTCTGATTGGCTAAAAGACCATGCAGCTGTGTGATGTCACAGCTCGACGCCAAAAAAAAATAACGTCGCGATGCTATATACGACGCAACATTGTTAACTCAAATGTAACGGGCTGTGGTTTCAGCATTAGCTCAAATGTGCAGTTAAAGATAGGTACGTGAATACTCGTCTGGGATTCAGCTGTTGTAAACAAATCATGTATGATAATTAATAGTTAATAACTTTTCATTGTTATTTCTGTACGATAGGCTGCGGATTAACGTTAGACAGGCAGACATACAGATAGATAGATAGATGACAGATACTATTTCAGTCTTTCTATTTTAGAATTTAACGTTTAATTTAATATTGCTTGCCTTCTCTTTGTTATTAATTGTGAAATTTACTAGCAAATTTACTAGCAATGTCTGACTTAAATGTTTTCCACACCATTTTATCAGTGTAGTAAAATAATGTATATGAAATATACATAAACAATATCAATATTTTAATTACTTAGCTTATGTATTCACATCTAACCTATGTGTGTGTGTGCGTTACATATATAAATATATATATGAAATTAAATGCAGGTTAGATGTGAATACATAAGCACTGCTAAGCAATCAAAATATTGTTTAGTTCTCCATATTTTGCCATTTTTTAATTTTCTTTTTTTTTGTAAAATTTGTTTAAAAAATGTTGTTGCTTTTATTACAGTTAGTCAAAAAAGCAATGATCTGTGAAAGAAAACTACTAGACTGATTGCATCCAATCTGGTGATCTTTAAGATTATGAGAAGCATTAATTTACAAAAAATATTTTTAAAGCTGGTCAAAGAACATACTCTATATGCATTTTTCATACATCCTTAAATATGCCTAGATCAGTAATTTCTTAAATTTTGTTAGTGTAAGGCAACCAAAGATTTAAAACAGAGAAAAAAGAGGGAGATGCTATAAAAAATAAATAAATAAAAGCTTGGGCTTTCCCTCTGAAGGTGAGTTAAGATGCAGAAGCACCTGTCTGGGCATAGGCTGGATTTAACAGTGAGTCAGCAGTCTGTCAGTCTAATAGAAATGAGCTCATACTGCCCTCTGCTGGACATTATAGACAAGTGCAGTACTCACATTTATGAATACATACTTCAAATAATAACGATAGGGTTATTTGTAATAGGCTACTATTTGTTGTTTGTCATTTAGAGAGCGCTTACAAATAAACGGACGAAACACAACATATCAGATATCAGGTAAAAATGCTTTGGACAAAGCTGTTGCTGAACAATATTGCAGCTTCAATGACTCTCTAATTGTTGTCTGATTCCTCAGATCCTCAGCACCTTTGGGATTTAAAGTACAGACACTGTGACTGACAAGTGCAAAATTTTGCTGCTTGGCCAGTAACTGCCCAACTTAAATGCTGAGCCGAGGAGCTGAAATGGATCTGGCGGTTTTTCACATAAGCTGTAGAGCAAATACCTCACAAATCCAGACGACAGGTAGGATGACATTGCAGTCCTTCTCTCTGATCCATCAGGTGATGCTGGTATTTTTGGCTGCAAGCTGCCATATTAGACAGTCATGAGGAAGGCTCACCCAGAATGCAAGCAAAGAGAATTAGCAAGGTCAGTCGTCTGAAGGTTGCGCTTGAGGTCAAAACTCAAATCTCAACATTAGTAAAATTTAAATAATAATTTTATAATATTTATTTACTTTCGTATAATTATGTTCACACTGATTAATTTATTTTTAATATGAAAATATGATTTATTTAATAATTAATGATTATTTTATTTAACTTTTTATTTTGTTTAATATTTAACATAATATTATAGGTATAATTTATATTAATTTCTTATTTCTTTAGCTGCAAGCTGGCTTATTGGCAAGTCAATAGAAAGCAAGCAGAAGGAAAAAAGAATTCATCAGAACTCGAATCTCAACATCAGTGAAATATTAAATATATATTTAAAAAATAATAACTATTTGCATAATAAATTGTAATATATTATTGATATTTTTCATGTACTTTTTACATTTTAAATAGTAATTTTATTACATATTTTATTTTTTATCATGTTTATTGAAATATTGTACATGTCATTTATATCAAGTTATATTATATTATCTGTCACTAGAAAGGCTCACACAGAATGCAAGTCACCCAAAACACAGTAGCACATGTTGCTGAATCCTTTTTTATTATTATATATTTAATTTAATTTTGTATCTTATATTGTATTTCTTACTTTATTGTTTAAATCAGCAAATAAATAATTGCAATTATTTTTAAAATATATTATTATACTCTAAATATAGAATTTATTTCACACACAAACATTTATATCCTAATTAACTTTTCATTTACATACAGTATATATGCTCATAAAATCTAAACAATTTAAAAACATTTTTGAATATATTACACATTTATTTATGTTAAGTTCTTACTGTATGTTTTACCAAACATTCTCAAAGGTATCAAACCATATTTGATCTCAGATCAAATTAGTTCTTTTTGAAGCAGAACCTTAATACCTAAATAATTGAGCTCTGCCAATGTCAGTTTAACTCAAGAGGCATCCTCTCCTACCAGTTACTGTCCTGATTAAGTGTCCATTCAATCAACTTCACAATCACCAAGTGATTACAGCTATGACCATGTTCAGTCCTCCACAATGACAGCAGCAGAAATCCATTCAAGTAATTCAGCTCTACAGGCCTTTAGCTTTTCACAGCCATATAAAGCCTGGCTCTACTTTACTTTTATGTCCCTAGGGGGCAACATCACACTCTTTTTTCATCCAAAAAATGATGAAATATTGATCTGCAAAAGAGGTTTTGGGGGGCAGCATACATATGTGGCATCAGTGACAAAGCTGAGCAATAAGTCTAAAGGCACACATAAGCAGCTTAAAGAAGGTGAGGATGGATGTAGCCAGCGTCGGGCATAACACACCTTAACAAATATCCATCAAAACCAAACTGTCTGTCTGAAACGCTTCCTGGTGGCTGAGCCAAAGAAAGAAGCTTCAAAGATAGATTTACAACTTCTTTCTGTGAAGCCATCAATTCCTGTTATGTTAATTGTCATCACTGCTGTATTATCTGTACGGGAGGTAATTCTGGCATCATCCGACCAGTCAGAGGGAATATCCAATTCAGAAGTTGAGCTTTTTTGCTCTTTTTAACAAGCTTATGTTTCCCTTTATGCTTCAGATTTTGGATTCACTTTGAAGGCTCTGATCAGAACAATCTGATTCTGACTCTTATGGCTAAGAGCTCACTACGCAAAAGCAAAGTAACAAAGTGACGTCTCAACATATGCTACTTGTCAGAACCTCATTTAGCCTTGGTTTGGAACAAGTGGCAAGTAATTGATTCCAAAAGGAGAAAGAGGGGATCAATACAGCACTTACAGGCAAAGAATAGATAAGTATTTTCAGGGCTCCACAGATTGAATGGAATGTTATTCACTTGGTTTTTTTTTGTAACCACAAAATTTTGTGTTTCTATAGTGAATCTGCAGCATTTTATCATTTAATAATGATAAATGTATATAAAGAAATAGTAACATAAATCATAGTTTAATATAATATAGTTAATATAATAATATACTGAAGAAAAGATGAGGAAATTTATTTCTGCACAATGCAATTTACTGTTATTGGCCAGTTTATTTAGGTGACTGATATTGACTAAGCAAGGATGGGCTGTTATTTTTGTAGTTTATTTATTTATTTTACAGAATATGAACATGCAACATCATTAAAACATCATTAATGTTTTGCAGGCAATTTCAGCTATGAAGGAGCTGATAAAAAGTCTTATTTTGGACATTTTCAGAAATTTAACAATGCAAAATTTCATTATTTAACTAACTATACTGAGTGCATGAATCGTCTTCAATGATAGGCTGTGAATTGATTATTTGTAATTAATTAATTAATTAGCTTTTTTTTTCTTTAGCTTTATTTTAATGGACATTTTCCAACTAATTTGAGTCATCCTTAATCAATAGTATTTCAGGAAAAAAAGGTTTTTCAATTGTTTTTAATTAGTCTTAAAAATAACTGTTATTGTATTTTTAGCAAAAACATTATGCAAATATAAAAAATAACTGATACACAGACAACTTTACAAAACAAGTTATATTGCACTTTAATGCACAAAACAGCAGATTAACAATAAATATGACAGTATCACATGTTTACATCAACCAAATATTCGAAGAACAATTTCTTTACAACTTTGCTTCAGTGACTTCAGTCTCTTCACTTAAAAAAATATTAATATAAATAAAACTGTAGTTATTTATGATATATAATGCACATGGACTCAATCCCATTACAATCCATTCAGAATCGTGTTCATCACAAACACTTTAACAAGAAAAAGTTGCAGAAAGCCCCACGCGGACAGTCGCACATCTTGCCGATTCGAGAGCCTTTTCTGATCGCGCACTGCTCCCCCAAATCACACTGGCAAGAGAAAACAAGACATCGTGTTACTTTTGCCATTGCAGCACAAGTGCGTAAAAGCGCACTTGTTTAGGGTTGATGATTATGATGAATCATTAAAAAACAAGAATTCCCATCTAAAATACTATTTATTGCTAAATAAATAAATTAGGAGATGTTTTGCTATTACATCTAAATAATAAACAGACATAAAAAGGGCAAGACGCATGTCCATGCAATTGCGCAATGACAATGTCGCCAGCACAAGCAACGCGCACTTATAAGTTAAAATGTATCATATAAATATATACCATGGGAACTTGACCAAATTTCTTCTCCCAAGGTGGAATTCGTTTCGTCTGCAGCTTTTCCAGAACTTCTTGCAGAGCCCCGAGCTGGTTTGACAAAACATTTGGAAAGATTTCATTCAACCACTTTTTTTTTTAAATCAAATCACTCCAAAATAAGGCAATATAACAATTCACACAAAAATCAAGCAAATTTTTTAGCAAGTTCTGGGACTTTTGCGTATAGCCTAATGTCTATTGCGCGGCAAAATATGCATTACTCACCAGCTGTTTTTCACTTGTCAGGTTTGGGTCTTTGGGGTAGAAGTCTCTGATGGCTCTCGTGTCCAGATCCACCTCTATCTCCGGCTCTGACTCGTTCGTTTTGGCTCCGGTCAACAAGCAGAGCAGCAGCGCGCACACGGCCATGCGCGTCTTCAGACTGGAGCTCTCCATGGTCCTGAATTTAGGGGGCTTTGGCACCTGAGCGCGCTACGCCGTTATACGTCTCTGTGCAAAGTTTTGGCGCAAATAACCATCTCGACAGCCTTGCACCCTTTTATGTGCTCCAAACTGCATGCATTTATGTGATCTGGTGTCGCCCCGCCTTTAACATTGATTTCGTTCGCACGTAAGCGCGATCATTCATTGCGTAAATGCGCTGGAGACAAGTCATCAAATGCGTTAATGTTGCCCCCGGTATGTTTTTTTTTTACTTGACTAAGGACACATTCGTCTGTGTGTTTAGATTCAGTTTTGAGGAGCAAATACTGCAGGCTCTTTTGATTGTATAAGAGAAGCTTTTGAACATTTTGGAGCACTTTGGTAAACATGCATGGCTGCTTAAATCTGATTGCATAAGACTTAGTACATCTATCTATCTCTCTTTCTTTCTATCTATCTATCTATATTGCGTGTGCTATATACAGTGATCAGCAATAATTTTTGTACACCAGAACGTGAATACAGATGCTTGACTCTAAATATGCTTCACATACACAGCAGGGACCTAACAGAAAGGGGCTCCTGGTGTTACAGTAATTATGCCAGACGTATCTAACTGCATTTGAACCACATGCATAAAATGTGGGGAAAATCATATGCTTGCATAAATCTAAATATCTATTACTTGATTTATTTTGCGTTTCAATCCTTAAAGTTCCTAGAAACTTCAAATGAGCACTTGAACATTCTAGTATTTTAAGAGTGGCAATGTGAAGAGGAAGTTTGCTTATTAGGGATTTTAGGAAATGCTTAATAATTTTCTCATTTATGTGTTTAATTGCAAGGGGCCAAGAGCCATCTGCACTCTGAAAGTGTAGACACCTCACTACTTAAGCAGGTCTAGACTCATCTAAGCCTCACTGGAATGTGAATAGGATTTTTTTTTATTTAAAATCAAAGTTTTCCAACAGAAGGCTTTTTTTTTCTTGGGTAGATGTAATAGGCTAATATTTTTGCCCGTCTGTGACGTCTTATGTAGAGGAAATTATTTTAAGGTTGAATTTGATAGGCTATTTGTGTATCAGAAGATCAAACAATTTCTGCCCGACAACATTCACATTTACCAGGAATTTGAAGAATGCGTCTCACAGTTAGGGTGTTGTGGAAATAAAATACGTTCGCTGTCAGTTATATACGGGGATTAACTCGCACAAGAGTTCTAACCGAAGGTGATGTTTTTTAATTTCCCAACAGGACCCTTTAACAATGGGCGTGAGGCATATGACTCACTCTCTTTTGTCCATATCTGTATCAAAACATAACCGATCAATTGCAAACACACCAAGTGTTTTTAGAAAAAATCTGCCAATCTCCTGTGCCCATACAACTCTGACAAGGCTTAAAAACATAGACTGGGGTGTGTTAATGTGGAAAAAATGTTATTTGTTGCACAATACCTATTCACTAAATGACAATGGATGGCATCAAATAATAAGCTGTGGGAATAAACTAACTGGAAAGATGTAGCCCATAACCCCTGTCAATGAGTTCATAAATCAAACAGTGTGGTGAGCAAACTCGTTCTTCTTTCCAAACACGACTGGATCGGAAATAGAGGTTATGGGTGAATGAAAACCATTTTCGTGTGTAAATCTTCCTGAACTCCTATTAAAAAATATAACCACCAGACAAGATTGAAGAATCAGAGATTTGAATGTATAAAATGATTCTCTGCTGCTGATATAAACATTTTTTGGATGCTTTACTAAATACACTTATTCTCTTGGCCAGGGTGACAAGCATTTAACTGGGTCCAGTTCGTTGGTACAAGACAAATTTTTGTCTTATACATATCACAGCTGAAAACCACTGCTAAACATTAGCCAGTTTATGATCAAAAGATGGTCGTCATCCATCAACCAGCTATTCAGATTAAAATCACACAAATCAAAATCTGCCAGTGACATTTGCCTAAGGCCTTGGAAACAGGGTTTTTTTTTTTACAGCAAGTGCAATGCACAAACCTTCATCTATTTTTAGCACTGCAGTGAGTGTTGAGTTAAGGGGTTTAAAATCTTACCCTTGTTCCACTGCCATATTCGGTCTTCGCTATGGGGCATGATTTGATTCCCATTTGTCTCCTTGGGATCCGCTTATGTCTGCCCACGTCTGCATGTCTTCCAAAAACCCCATGTGCCGCCTCAACCTCCCAAACTTCATCCCCAGTCCCATAACCCCTGCAGTGTTTGACATACCATGCTTTTCCCCATAATTAACCTATCAGTCTCTCTGTATTTTATGCACTGAGAAAAGTACAAAGACAGCTAAATTCATGGTTAGAGTCTATTATGTTCAACAGGTGACACACAACATGATTGAAACGATTGGTTGTTTAGAATATTGTTCAAGCATCAATGCTTAAAGGATACACTTTGGCTTTTCTCTCTTAAATGGTTAACTTTTGTTAGGTTAGACGCCATATTGATTTTAACCTAGATGACATTACTCACAACTTTCAAAGCTGTTATGGAGCAAAAAAAAAAAAATTGTGACTGCTTTCTATTTATTTTCTATATATCTATTTATTTATTTTTTGAAAAGACGTTTACTCAGCTGAACTTTCGATATGTTGCGGTTGTTACACAATACTATTCACTGAATGCCCTGTACTTCTTTATCACATGCTCTTCTTTATTCCTGTCAGAAATTAAAAATTGAGCTATACCCTGACTAAGGTCTGTATCTGTATCACACTGTCCATTTATGATCATTTTGTTTTGCATATTCTTAGTATGTCATTGATTTGAAGAAGATATCTTACTTTTGCGGACCGGTTGTGCATATTGCATATAGGCTTCAACAAACTTCAACAAAACTGTAAAAAACATCTCTACTTCACTCTAATTAACACGTTTTTAAAGATATTTTCCATTCATAGCTTTGTAAGTGCTTTTCCATTTATGATTTGGTTTTTATTCCTAAAAAAGCAGCTGTTACTTTCTACTTTGTTAAATTATAGATAAAAGTTTGTTTTGAATCAGCCCGGTCATACAGAAATTCAAAGAAGCAAGTTTAAATATTTCACAAGCTATTAATTCGTTAGTGCATCATATCCACTGTTGCAGAAAGGGAGATCAGAACTATTTCTTAATCGCGCATTTAACACAATCAAGATTATCAGGAAGTGGCGAGCACTGAATGTGCACAGATTGGTATTTGTGTCCAAGGCATTCCACTTCCACCGTTTCGTTTATCAAAGTGACAGTCAAAATTAAGCCCTGTGGAAAAAAATCCGCCCATTGATCTTCTCATTGATCAGAAAGGACCCCCACAAAACAACTTGCCTCAGAAATGAGTCAGACAAGGTACTTATCAGGTGGAGCACACCCTGATAGTGTTAAACATCTAATTACATCCTGCTTGAAAGAATCAGATTAACCTCTCAGAGGTCACTAACCTCAAATGGGTCTTTTCCAAACTTGCACTTTCAGCTTCCTGCATCAGCATGCTTGGACTCCAATTTCTGTCAGTGTCAGTGATAGCAAACATTAGGCGAGTATCTGCAAATGTGATATTGCTTGTATTAAACAATAAAAAAATATGTTAGCAAAATGAGTAAATTGCCAACTATTTTTGTTTAATCCGCCATGGGTCCGAACTGCAGTGAAGCGATGGAAGTCACATGACAATATGGCCGATATAGAATGTTGTTTCATTCACACGTTCATATATAATGTACATTTTTAACAGTTTCATAACCTACTCAGTATGTGGGCAGCTTTTGCGCAGTTGTTGCAGTCTTCAGTAATTGTTGCTTTTGTCATTCCGCCTCTTTAATTTTGCTTTTTACTATGAAACTAAGAGTGGTGCCACCTTGTGGAACAACTGATTAGTACAAAAGAAATGTAATGTGTGACATGAGCTTACAATGTACACACAGTTGCAAAAATCTAGTGGTGTACAAACAATACAGGCCATCTATTCAGATGACGAAATTTGCATCACAAACACTGTACATGGACCCCAAAAAACAAAAAAATACTTCAGTTTTTGTGTGTACATGATGGTCCGCGTACATTGTGAGTAATGCAAATTGCACCACCAGATTAGTTGCATGTACTGTAAGCGCACCATCCGATTTTCGTAATCACATGTAGCCTACTTTAATGTTCAGGCTTCACATACGGATTGACTTGGTTTTGCACTAATCAGTTGTTCCACAAGGTGGCAACACTATCCGGGACCAAAAAAAACTAAAGAGAGCAACAACAAAAAAGCAAAGACTGCAACAACAACAGACAGCTGCTTTGACAAGCGCTTGTGTCAGAAGGTTATGAGAGAGCAACTTTAGTTTAAAAGAGTACATAGACATTTTTTAACAGTCGTAATGTCTGGAGATAAATACAGTTGACGCTAGACACAGATGAAGCTTTCTAGTTTAAACTAAGTACACATTGAAAGGCTGTGCGTTCTGTATGCGTATGCGTAACAAAACTGAAGTATACTTTGGTATTAAGGTAATGTGCCATTAACATGTTGCATCTAAGAACAACCACGTCGCTCTATATTTGTGTGCACTTGCTTTATGTCAATATTTGAGACAACAAACTTAAGCGCGCAGAAGATGCAATATGTGAATGTACCTTAATGGACTCTTTCATACAGATGGTCACTAGTCGCCACCTACTAGCATAACAATCTGACTTGCAGAAATTGTCATAAAACAAAATACCTACTATATTAAATTATAACATTTTTTGGAGCTGTACATCTGAAGTGTTACACAGCCAAACTCATTTATACAAATGTCAATGGAATTCTTAGATTGTGGATGTAAACAGTCAGGACAAATGACACAAGGCAACACTCATAAGGTTCCCAAATTCCCTTGCTAGCTAGCAGCAGTTGTGTGTATTTACTGGCTACCGCAGAGCTGTTTTTCATGTCTCCGGCCTGAGGAGACAGGACGGCAGAACAGCCTTTGGTGCTTACAGGCCCCTGAATTTAAAGGCCATGTCACTTACAGTTGTCTCCTACATCTGCCCAATTCCTCATTCTGACAGGCAGATCAGCCCCAATGCAAGCGACCAGCAGCAAATTCGATTTTATCAGCGCCCCAGGAGTTAACTTGTCATCTCGTTTTGCATTACTTTTCATGTCAGTAGAACGTGTGCGAGCGTCACTTTTGCAGTCGGTGAAGTTTTTTTTTTTTCTCATAAGCTGCTTTGTCAGACATTAATAAATGGCGCTCATTTACTTTGGCAGGAATTTGTGTTTGGAGGATTGCCATGATTAAAGAAGCAAAAAACGAGAAATAACGCTTGAGATCATAGAGAAACTCTTCAAAGGCCATGTTTTAATGATCTCTATGCTGGACGCCATGTGACATCATCAGCCTCTGCAAAGCTGGCAAAATACTGCAGATATTATGAGTAATAAACTAGTGCACTTTCTCTTTATTTAAATCATCAGCTTTTGACCTTTGAAGGTATTTGTGTGGAAATGCGTGCTCAAAATCAGTTTGTTATTTCTGTTTAAGCTTAATTTAATACGTATGGATGTGTATCCAGGCAAGAAAGTGTTTAATTACAAGGGCCCAAGTAACTATGCAAGGATATGAGTTTGTGTGTGTGAAAATGAGAGCACATACCCATTCTTTGAAGATGAATCCCTGTAGAGGTCTCTCTTTTCCTGTGTGGGAGAGACCAGGCCTCATTATCTCCTCTTGATTCTTCCCCTACTCCCATATCACCAGTGAATATTGTCACGTGATCTAGATGTACATGTTCAGATGGGCCGTATTCAGCTGCTGTTTGGTATATTCTATGTGGGTGTGTGAAGGAAAAACCCAATACTTAATTAAAATGCTGATGGCATCTGCAGGGTGGGAATCTGCTCTAGTACAGGACAAAAGAGCAACCATAGGAAACTGCTTGATTCATGACATATTTGCATATTCGTGTTTAATTACTTATACTTCATTTCTAGAAATGATTAAGTATTATCAAAGACTATAGAATACCTAAGACGTGTCACTCGTACAGTTTTGAATGGGGGAAAATGCAACACTTAACATGGCTGATCAATCACAAGAAGCCCCGCCTTCTGAATAAAATAGCCAATCGCTGATTTGTAAAGTCAGCCATCATTGCAAGTTTCAGTTTCTATAGAAACATTTAGCATTCTGAGACGTGTGCCTAGGACTGCGCACTGACTGATCTCGCCTGAGAAATAAGCTTTTTATAACGCTATTTGAGCAAAAGAAACAACATTTATTACACGGGTTTCCAGATTTCATTAGTGATTTCAAATATGGAGAATTTGATGTTCCCCCATTCAAAGAGATAGGAGCTGCACTTGGACGCCCGAGAGGCGTTTCAAAGATGGCCGCCGAGTCACATGACTAGTCTCAATGGCTCTGACTTATCTTAAAGAGACTTTGGTATTATGGATTAATGTTTAAGTTACATTTTATCCTTTGTTTCTAAATATGAAATGCCACATAATATTATGATTATATTTAAATATTTGTTGTAATTGTTAAGTATTCCGTATTAGGTATTAATTAATAAGTTACATTTTATCCTATTTTGTTTCTAAATATTAAATGCCACATAATATTATGATTATATATAATATTATTATTATTATATATAAATCTTTTGTGTTACCAGGAGATTTACAAATAATATGGCGTGACAAATACTGGATTTTGTCTTAAAATAGAATGAAATAGACAAATAAACCCACAATCCTACAGAGAATAAAATAAAATACATTATGCTAAATGGTTTGGAAAACGGACTGATAAAAAATAAAATATTTTTTAAGATAAAATAAATAAGTAAACTTGCCCTACTTTTGTGTTTATTTAAGTAAACCCAGAATTCTAATTACAGTAAACAAACAAACAAATTAATTAATAACCATATAAAAGTTTGGATGGATATGGAAAATAAAATAGTAAAACATTTAATATAAATGTTTGTCATTCATAATAATCCTAAATAATCAAAATATTCATTCTGTGAATATTTCTTCAAAATGCAACTTAGCAGATCATATACGTTTTACTGCATGCAAAGACCTCTTGGATTCACTTCATAGGTAGTGTCATTATTAACAATAAAAGCAGGATGCAGGCTTGTCCCAGAAGGGATATGTGGTGTTGTCACTGTACACATCTGTCCTCGAGTAATTAAAAATGCATCATTCAATATTAAACTGATCTTAAAGATATACAATGGTGTCTCAGTTCAATACATCAATAAGTTGGTGTTAAGGGCTTGAGGGGTTTCATGTGCTACAGGCTGATCTGAAATATCATTTGCTTCAGTTATACTGTAAACATAATGCTAGCAGGAGAGATGGATCTGGCTGAGCATAAGCAATAAGTCACCAGTTTTGATATCTGCAAAGAAAGATTAAAGTAATATTCATGGTAAACACTGAGACTTTGATTTATATGTAAATCTTATTCATAGATTTATGCAGTACAGTGTAGCTGCTAGAGAAAGATTGTGTTGTTTAGCTAAGGTGTTTGTTTACGACCAGCACATTTGAATATATTTCCTGCACTTCCAGCAGAGGGCCGCATTTGAAGTCAAGAATGAGAGCTTGCCTGATCAATAGCATTAAAATAAAAATGTGCGATATAAATTCGTAATTTCAATGACTCACACAGATTTACATGAAAAAGCCACAGCTAATAGTTTAGGGCAGCTGTTAAATGAAGTAATCCTGCAATTAACATATGTCACAATGACTTTAATAGATACTCATCCCATTAACAGAACAGTGTTTAAATCATGACATATTGTGTGGCTCTATGGCTTTCAGAAAGGCAGATTTGTGAAATATGACTTCAGTAGAGGAAGGGCCAGCATGTCTTCTCCTCCCACTCATCTTCATTTAGCTCTAAAAGAGACTTTTCTACTCAATTACTGGTAGGATTTCACCATCCACAGGGCATAAATCATCCACACAGTCCCATAATAACAAGATATGTCTTCATGACTGCGCTAATGACAACACAAATTGGTTTAATCAAGCTAATAGTTGTACAAGAAAGAAAAAAGCTCTGAGTCACTAGCAAGAGTAAATCTAAATCGAATCAACCTGTGGAGTTCAACCAGTTTATAAGATTACATAAATCATATATATGTTTATATATAGTAGCTGATGAACAGAATTTGGTCATTTCGGGGCTCAGTAACCCTTTCTGTTAATTCACTAAACAGAAGGTCCAAATTCATTTTAAAATATTTTATTGTATAACAAGTACCAGATGTAGTAAAATTGGATATCTCTGACAACTGATTTTTAATTCAACATGCCGATAAATTTTTAGATGGAAATAATTTGTTTTCATAAGGCCTATGCAATATCAGTTTATTACAGAACGAGCTCTGGGCAAATAACCAGAGGTTTCCATTTATGGAAAGGTTATATTGCAAGAATAATGAATGTAGGAGGATGCAGAGCTACGGCTGCGCGATTAAATGTAAACATGTGTCGGTCCTCGCGGCTTTTCTAATAGCGGGGGTGCCTCAAAATGTCACTTAACTAGAAGGAAAAAAAATTGGATTTGCTTCTTTACTTTGTAATAATATAAATAATCAAAAACAAAAGAATAGTTTCATTTCTAATCCTTTCTAATTTTACTATTACATTTAAATACCTTCTTTGCTTGCTTTTCAGGCATGGTGTGGAAATCACAGCTAATAAAAAATAAAATGTGAATAAAATGATGCATGGGTAATGTTGGCAAGGTATGTAAATCTGAATCAGTGGGAAAAATACTTATGGTTGAGCCATGTTATACATTTAAAAGATCACAATTTCCTCATCCTTACAAAAATGTTTTTGGCTGCATTCAACATTCCCTTCATAACATATTCATTAAACACAAAATAATTAAAAACAGATAATACTTAAAATAAAATAGCTTTTTATTTGACAAACTCTAAATGTTATATTGCATGTTCTGTGACAGTGGTTTTCAATCCTGTTCCTCGGGACCCACAGCTCTGCACATTTTGCATGTCTCCCTTATCTGACGTACTCATTTGTTTTCATGGAGCTCTTTCTTAATGAGCTGATGATCTAAATCAGGTGTTTAAATTAGGGAGACATACAAAATGTGCAGAGCTGTGGGTCCCCAGGAACAAGTTTGAAAACCACTGGTCTGTGACATGTAGAAAAAGATATTTTTTCCCTTGTTATAACAAACAGTCCACTTCAGTATCAACCACTAGCCTCTGTCCTCAGTTTCTTCAAGATTTCTTCCTGACTGACAGCTGCAGTCACCCTGATAACCTTTTCTCTGGATTTGGAGCCCTATGAAGCAATAAAACCATATTGTTTATTAATAATATATCATTGTAGTATTTAAATATACACCAGAGCTGGCGTTTGTAGCTGCTGACCTTATCTAACGACACTTCACTCTTCTTCAGCTCCAGGACTTTGGACAGATATCGCAGGAGCTCGGCGTTGGCCTCTCCGTCCGTCGGCGGGGCAGCAATGGCGACCCCCACCGCCTCCTCAGACACATCTGTCACAAAACAGCGCTTATGGTGCATGGACTCATCACAGATAAAAGCTAAGTTTGCTTCTTCATATATTTATAATACTCAACCAGTGACTGCGTTTTGTTTGGCCCCGGGTTTAGCATGTATTGCTATTGTAATTGTCCCGTCTTTAACTTTAGTAACCGGACCGGGCGGTGTCTCCGGTGGTTTTGGGTTGCTTTTGCTCTAAAAGGGAATGGAGAGAGGGTTTTACATTGTTACAGGATTAATGACATTAACTTACACGCAGAACATCATAGCATTACCAGAATTAAAGCTTATTAACTGCTGATTATGATTCATACACATACATATCAATATTCTTAAAACATTAATTGTAATATGTAATAAGCCCTAACTGTTACCGTCTTGTCCTTTTTAGGCATGTTGTTGTATTGTGAGTAAACACTATTAGAGACGGAGCTGTAAAGTGGGGTTTTCCGCGACTGACTGCACAATACTGAGGGACGCAATAAAGATACTCGTACAAAACTTAGAATTTGGGAATGCATTAGCCAGAAGACACAAGCATTACTAAAGCATCGCGAGCGAGCAGCATGAGTTACTTGTGACAACAGTTTACAGCGGACACGCGCATGTCAACAAACTTAAATACGTTTAGAGCGTCAAATATGCGCGCTAACTGCGCAGAACCGAAACCGCTTGGAGATTATGCGTACGAATAAGGCTGATGTTATTTATTTATTTTTGAACTGGCAAATTTTGATCTGATATTTAATTTGATGGCTTATATAATATAATATTACTCATCATAAACATCCTCCTTCTCATCATATAACTAATACTAACTTAGCTGATCTAATAATAATAATAAACATTTTTATTACATATGATGATAATTATTATATAAATATAATTAAATAAATAACAATTATCAGTAGTAGTTATTTGAGTTGAATTAGGCTATTAATTTAATATAGAATTTTTTTGGCATTTAAATTGTTAATATTAAAATAATAAATGAAGAACTAGTGCTAGTAATTTTAGTTGTAATAATAGTAGAAAATGTAATTATTATATACTACATCTAGAATATACACTTATTATTAAACGTAACGCATGAATGAATTGATAAATAGCTTAGTAGTAGTGATTTTATTTGTAATATTAATAATAATTAGTATTATTATAGTATTATTACTTGGAGTGGTGGTGGATTTATTTGTATTGATATTTTTGTAACTGTATTAGTAGTAGTAATAATAATAATAATAAGTATTATAAGTAATTTTAATAGGATTGTTATTATATACTAAATTGTAATTGTTTTATGCATTTCTTTTATTATTAGCAATAGCAAATGTATTATTATTATTATTATTATTATTATTATTAACACCCTAAGTAGCAGTAGTTGCCTTTTTTGTTCTCCTTTTATTTACAAGGTATTCCCTTCCAGATAGAGATCCCTCCTCCAAGATGCAGTTAGGTTCCTCCTATTTTCATCCAACTAAAAACTGGTTGTTCACACTGAGACTGGCTCAAATACTTTTCTCACTGTGTGCACAGCTGTCAAAAAAGACTCATCTTTGTCTCCAGATGCTAGACAAACACACCATTTGGATTTGTTAAAACGCCTAGTTGACTACCAAAATATAAAGGGAGCTTTCATCATGGAGAACAGCTTAAGCCAAGAAGCAGAGGAAAATCCCTATCTGTGGTAAGACCTGTTTTAACTCTGAAACATAAGGAAAGTCAGTTTTAAATGCGTAAAGTGTGAATCTTGAATCAGTCTTTTCTGATCATTTAGCCAGGCACAATGCTCTCTTTAACTAATTAAACTAAAACAAAAAGCAGAATATGTTCTCTCATCAAGCACTTGGGCACAGCTTTGAGTTGAACTGACAACTGATAGCCGTGTCAGAACTCACACAGATGTTTCTCTCAGTTGAACTGCTTTTCATGACTAGACTTGTCTTTACACAGACACACTTGCTTTGATCCCAAGGTCTCTTTTCAGTGGATACACAAAATCCTCTGAGAGTTATATTTTAATATAGTTTACCGGTATTTATTATGGCAAAACACAAGCTGTCAAAAATCATGCACCTCTTGTTAATGTATATTTGAAATGAAACATATACATGCTTTCTTAAGAAGCCCATATGAGCAGAGAGTAAAAAAAAAAGTTTTATAGTTTCCAGAGAACACCGTCTCTCAGACGTAAATGGAGAAAGCGCTACGGAGGCCTGGATGGTAATAAACTGCTGGAGCCGAATAAGGAGGACGACACTAGAGGTACAAAAACAAAACACTAAAAGAGTGTCGTAGATGTGTGTGTGTGTGACAGTGACCCATCACAGTAGCTGTCATTAGTCACCGCCTAAATACAAAAATCTTTCAGCTCTATCAGAAAGCTTCAAGATCAGTGTGAGAGTGCTGCTCAAAGTAGGCCAAATGAATGGGACAGTTCTGTAGACGCTCTCATTTAAGCGTGCTTGTGGTTAACATCTGGGCCATAAAAATGTGCAAAGGCAGTGGGTGTGTTCTGGGGAGGAGTGATGTGGCATAGATTGTTTTTCTTAATGTGGCTAACGAACACATATAATGCTATATAAAGCTATAGAAGCTTTGTTATAGCTTCCTCTTTCACTGACATGTAAAAAATAAATACATTTAATTTTATATAACATAACCAATTTTGAAACATTTAAAACTTTTTACAAATGTAAAAATATAGAGATTTATTTTGAAATTAGTTACATATGTATTTTAGTTTACAAATGAAGATTGCAGCAGCAATTTAAAAGAAAAGTCATTCAAGATGCACATGAGTTTATTTCTTTATGGGAAAAGATTTGGAGAAATGTAGATCACTTGTTCACTAATGGATCCTCTGCAGTGAAAGGGTACCGTCAGAATGAAAGTCCAAACTGCTGATAAACATATCAATAATCCATAAGTAATCCACACCACTCCAGTCCATCGATTAAAGTGAAAAGTTGTGTGTTTGTAATAAACAAATTCATAAAGGCACTTTCACCAATCTCTTCTGGCCAAAATATCAGTCAATAATCCATAATCAATAATCCATATAATAATGTATTTTTATTACACAGCTTCGTGGAATACTCAATTCTGATTGGTCAGTCGCCACATTCCAAGGTTTGTTATGTAAGGGATAATATACAGCTAGCAGGTTGTTATCGCAGAATAAAGCCGGACAGGCTTATCGGCAGCCCAATGCGAAGCAATGTATAAGACTGAAGGGCAGTACATTATCCCATTTATTCCCCCAGAAGTAAATAATAAAACAATAAATAAAATAATACAATAATAAAAATTGTTTTAACCAGGGAGTCAGTCGAGTCATCTTCTATCCACTGCTGCAATCCACTGCTTTTGCCATACATGTTTAAATCATAGGTTGAAATTAATGTTGAAGTCCTCCATTTTAACTCGTGGTTAAGCATTTTTAAGCCACAGAATGGCACCAAACTGTCAGCGACAGCGGAGTGATGTAATTACTAATGGTCAAGATGATGTGTAGTACCCGGATAAGCCTGTGTTATTAGTTATAAACAATTCATTTCAATATGTATGGCAAAAGCAGTGGATTTCAGCAGTGGATAGAAGATAACTTGACTGACTTTGCGTCGGGCTGCCGATAAGCCTGTCGGGCTTTATTCTGCGATAACAAACTGCTGGCTTTACATTATCTTTACATTAGCTTACATATATGACTCTGGTCCACAGTCTTAAATCGCACTAATATATTTGTAGCAATAGCCTACAATACATTGTATGTGTCAAAATGATTGATTTTTCTTTTATACCAAAAATCATTAGGATATTAAGTAAAGATCATGTTCCATGAAGATACTTTGTAAAATTCCCTTCCGTAAATATATAAAAACTTAATTTCTGATTATTAATATGCATGCGTTTGGACAACTTTAAAGGTGATTTTCTTAATATTTGGATTTTTTTGCATTCTCAGATTCCAGATTTTCAAATAGCTGTATTTCTGCCAAGTATTGTCTTATACTTGTGGATTATTGCAATGTCTTTATCAGTTGTTTGGACTCTCATTCTGAAGGCACCCTTTCACTGAAGAAGATCCATTGGTGAGCAAGTGATGTAATTCAAGAATTTCTCGAAATCTGCTCACGTGAAGAAATAAACTCAACTACATCTTGGATGGCTTGAGGATCAGTAAACTTTCATTTTTGAGTTAGATGTTCCCCAAGTGAGCAACCCAAAGACTTAAACAGTAAAACTGCTTAGACTGTTATAAACCACATTCACATTGTTTTGTAAACCATATTTATGTTATGTGGGTTTCCTTTAAAAGAAACATAATTAACTTACTTTGAAGTTTCACCCCAAGGGATGGACGTACCGTCTACATAACTTCGTCTGGCATGTAACACCATATCTGGGCACAAAATCAACTTCTTGAGATGAGGATGTTCAACCTAAAAGAAAACAATTCAGTTTTGTGTAGTTCTAAACATTTGTACATTTTTCTTCTATGGAACAGAGAATAAGCTGTTTTTGTCCATACAGTGAACCTGACAGCATTGACTAGACCAAAATATCTTTTTTTTGTGTGTGTTTGTCCTGTGGAATAAATGTCATACAGGTTTGGGATTACATGATTTTCATTTTGGTTAACTACTGTATGCCTTTAAGATTTATTGTTCTTTTGGATGGAAGATTACGAGTAAAAATAGACAGATTACATTCCGGCCCCTGTCCACAGCAGCATGGTTTCATGTGTTAGCTTTCAGAAAATGTTATTGTGTGGGATTTGCTGAGGTTTGGACCGAGCGGACAACACAACATAACACAACGCAAACAATGTCTTAAACTTGCAAGAAACTCAGTGTCCTAGATTCTAAAATAGCCTCATATACATTCTTTGCTGAGGCAATGCTTAGTGGTTTTCAACTTCGAAAATCCTTTTTAAATCTTGCACTCACAAATAAGCACTAATCTTAATCTTTAAACCTCTCTCAAGATTCAGCAAAGGAGGATTTTTCTCATCCTGGGTTTTATTCTTTACCCCCCACTCATTCAGAGAATGGAGAGCTGACAGATGCCCTCACCGACAGGAACGCAGACCCTGTGAAGTTTACTGCGTCTAAGGTACATGCTGAGTCCTGCATAACCACACCCACGCATCAAATATAAAACAAACCTGGAGGCGTAAAACTATGACCAGCATTATTAAAAAGGCTGAGGTGAGGGACATTTCAATACACCTGTGCTAATGTGTCGGTTTACTGCTGTCTAAAATGGACTCGGCCATTCAGCTTACATTTGCAAAAGAGATGTTTTGATTAAATCGATTATTCCAGGTTCAATGCAAGATAAATGTTAGATTGTTTATTACCACGAAAAAATTATTTGACTCATCTCTTCTTTTTTTTTTTTCTCCTTTTCTTTAAAATAAGACAGAGAGACACTTACAGTGTAATTTCTGGCCAAGGTTTTTAAAGCATTTCTTCTAAAAGCACTATTAATTCTATTATTCTTGAGGTGTAAAACTATTTAAATAATTTTTGCAGATGTTTTAGAGTTGCATTGTCATAATAACTTTGCACATTAAAACTATTTTATTTTACACTAAAAAACATACTTTTAATTCTTACTTTTAAAAAGATTTCTTAATATTGAAAAATAAAAATTGAATGTAATGTTTTTGGACATTGCATGTTAATTTAAAATGTATTATAGTTTACTTTATTTAATGGAATTTCTAAAATTATTATACTTAAATTGATTTAATTTATGAAATTATAAAACATTTATGTGCTTTTTTAACACACTTAAGTAGGATATAAATATATCTTTATATGTATCACTATTAGTTATTCTGTGTTTGAAATATGATTAACTGAGAAGCATTTATGGTAAACTAATGTTATTTCTATTGAAAATTGTGTGTCATGTATTAAAATAAATTTGTAATTACACATTTGTATTGGTGAAATTGCAATTTAGAATATATTATCAAAAAACACTCTTATAATTAAGTACTTTACATGTGCATAATTATGTTAGTCAATCAAAATAAGTGTGCTTCTTTAAAGCGTAACCATAATGATTGAAATATGATTTAAAATATACTTCAAAATAAAATGTTTAATTTAATGATTCTGCTTAATATCATAATTAATATCATCTTATCAGCAAGTAAAAATTTTAAAAATATACACACTTCTAAAATTTGAAGTACACCAAAATGCAAAAGGGTCCCATTCACTTCATGCTCTGCTTTGAAATATATAAAACCTAAAGACATGTACAAACAATAAGTTAGCTTGTACTTCACCTGTAATAAAATCCCAGCCCTGCAGATATTGTTACTGCTGAAGGCTAACATTTGTTAGCTCACATGCTGACACGAGAGAGTAATATGTCTCAATACGTTTCCCCACAGCCCTAAACACCTGCAATTAGTTAGGCTTCAAAGACATGTCTGGCACCAGCATTATGTTGTATGCTGTATTTCATCAGGCTTCAAAAGGTGTAAAACACCTAGATAAGCCAATTCAGGCATAGCATTCATCAATATGTCTAAATCCACATAAAAGCTTGTTCTCACTCGAAAAAATAATGCACAGATTGTTTGCTCGGTGCTATATATAATTAAAATGTAATAGTCTATATATAGATAATTTTTCACAGCCAAGCTCTCAATACATGTTTTTAATGTTACTAGGAAACAAAAGCAGCAGGGAACATTCCACAACCTGTGCCAAGAAATACCTTTCCATCCCAGAGGCCAGTCAATTACGTCTCTTCAGGCTCTACAGGTAAAAGAGCAAAATAAAACAATATGTGCACTTATCTCCAGCGGCACACGTTTGTACCTCCTGGTAATTTTCTTTTGCTTTTATGTAGCTTTGTACTCTTGCTTCCTTTTGTTTAAATTATTACGGCTCTCGCGAGGCAGCAGTGTATTAATATTCCTCAAACATTCTGGTCAGTGTTTGTTCCACACCTCTAACCTTAAGTACTAAATGTCTGCAAATAATTGGGCTTGGTTTATGTACTCCATTCAAATGTTATTTGTAGATAATTTCAGCTTTATTTTTTTCTCTGAAAGCCTCTACAGCAATGTATTGTGACTGGCCTACTTTTATACATCTGTTAGCATAATAAATTGAGATTGATCTTGTCTGTCTTGCATATATTTAAGCATTTAATTGCTACTTTATCACTGTACAGTGTGTATATGTTAATTTTGTGTGTGTAGCTGGCTGACACTATTTATTCTTAATCATGAAAATATGTCAATGTCCATTAAATTATATATCACATAAGACATTATATTGCATAACATATCTAGTTAAATATATTAAATACACATGTATAAAATGTTATGTAATATTTATGATATAATCATATATGATATAATTCAATTCCTACTTTTTAATAGAATATTTTATGTACTTGTCACGTGTCGTGGAAATGATCATTCTTAACAGGGCATAAACCAAATAGCATTCAGACATTCAGGACCGACCAGGGAGACTAGAAAACACAGGGTAAATATACACAAGGATATAATGGGAGAACTGAAAACACCTGGGAAACACGGCTGGGAACAAATTAACACAATGAACTAATCAAAGACAGGAACAACCAAATAAGGGAAAAGGCGGACACGTGGGGAGCAAAAACAAAGAGCAAGGGCACACAAGTCTGACTGTTCAAAAGTTTGGGGTCAGTGCATTTTATATTTGAAAGAAATTAATACTTTTACTCAGCAAGAAAATATTCACTTTGTTAAAAGTGACAGTAAAGATGTTTAATTTATTACAAAAAAAATCTATTTCAAGCAAATGCTGTCCTTGGACACTCTGTTTATCAAAGAATCTTGAAAAGAAATCTATCATGGTTTACATAAAAAATATTAAGCAGCATAACTGTTTTCAACACTTGTAAAACTGTTTCTTGAACACAAATTGAGCATATTAAAGTGATTTCGGGAGGATTATGTGAGACTGAAGACTGGAGTAATGATGCTGAATATTCAGCTTTGCATCACAGGAATAAATTACATTTTAAAATACTGTATATTAAAATTAAACAGGTATTTAATAACATTTCACAATATTACTGTTTTACTGATCACATAAATGCATAAATAAGTGAATAAGAAACTTCTTTTAAAAACAGACTCCAGATATTTGAACTCTACTATATATTTATATATA
The DNA here is from genome assembly GCA_032359235.1 of Enteromius mattozi. Lineage (NCBI taxonomy): Eukaryota > Metazoa > Chordata > Actinopteri > Cypriniformes > Cyprinidae > Enteromius > Enteromius mattozi. The sequence goes on along the minus strand of JAUMHE010000085.1, from coordinate 14,089 downwards.
ACTATAAGTTGTCTAGCAAGTACTTTTTTTTTTTTTTCCTCAGGAAATGCTTGTCTAGTTTTCATTTTCCGCTCTGATGAAATTCCTGTTCTTTTCCTTAGGCATGCCATCTTTTATAAGCAATGGAGGTGTAAAACGGACAGTACCAGAGCAGGACAAACTTCATGCCAGCCAAGCATGGCAACACTTGGGCCGACCAGAGACGAATCAAGGTCATTTTAAGAAGAAAGTGTGAGTCTCAAATGCACAAGGCACCATTTGCTTAACTTGCATCAAGAGCTACTAGCTATATGTATACTGACATACACAGCACATTGTTTTTCAAAAGGGCTGCTGATGTGCTGTTTGATAGTTTTGCCTCTGGGGGAAGAGTCAACTGCAATCAGTTTTTTGAGGTACATAGAAAGCATTCTTAAAGACATAAGGCAACAGAAAATTCAAATTTGCCAAAGATTTATTCACCTTCAGGCCATCTGACATGTAGATCATTTAGTTTCTTCATAGGAACAGATTTGAAGAAATGTAGCATTGCATCACTTGCTCACTAATGGAGTGAATGGGTGCCGTCAGAATGAGAGTGATCACAATAATCCACAAGTAATCCACATGACTCCAATTCATCAATTACCATCTTGTGAAGTGACAAGCTGTGTGTCCAAACGAGAGGTGTTTTAACTTTAAACTGCTTTCGCTCAAAATATGAGTCCATAATCCATATCAACACTTACTCCGGCTTTTAAAGTCCTTCTTCTGTTGACCTTTCACATAAAAAAAAATCATTATTTTAGAACGGTTTCACACTATTTTTGCTTGTAAATGGTGGTTGATCTGTGCATATTTCTCTCCTGATTCAGACAAATGACTTTTTCACTGGAGAAAGCAATATTACGAATAGTATTTTAGTCGGAAACAAAATGACTTGATGTGTATTATAAACATTCAGCATTTTTATCAGCACTTTGGACTCTCATGCTGACGGCAACCATTCACTACAGAAGATCCTTTGGTGAGCAAGTGTAACGTTACATTTCTCTAATCTGTTTTGGTTAAGAAACAAAATCATCTACATCTTGACTGGCCTGAGGGTGAGTACATTTTTAGCAATTTTTCATTTTTGGGTGAACTATTTCTCTAATATGCCTCTAATATTCAATAACACAGGATGTCATATCTGTCTGTATTTTGGCAGGCCCTGTGGAGCTCAGGAATCATCCGAACAGACCCACGGATCAAAGACTGCTACAGCCTGATGCGGAAATTACAGGAAGCAGATGGAAGCGTTGACAGGAGCACTTTTCACAGGCCAGACAGAATCTTGATACCAGTAGTCAAATTTAAAGTATCTTAAATATAAATGCAAAACACCCCAAATCTATTACGCTTCTAATATGCTTCATTTGCAAACATCTTGCAGGTGTGTGACTGGCTTTGTGTCTTTCATCCTGAAGGCATTGCAGGGAAGATTTGTCATTCCAGATTTCTCTACATTCACAGAGGAAACACAAAAGCTGTTTATTAAATGCAAACAACTTTCCTCTGTGAAGGTGCGTCAAATCCATTTCTGCTGCTGTTGTTGTTGTTCTTTTTATAGAACAGTCTAGTGAAAAAGACGTGCAAAGAAGCCTTAAAGTAGCACAGGTTATTTTCTAATTGATTGTTTCATGAAAAATATCAAATCATGACTCATATCCTGTGCATTTCTGAACAGGAGAAAGAAGATGTAAGAGAGAGCGCCACAAAATGGGGCATTTCAGTTTGTACTGTGGATGGACAGAGGTACCACACAACAGTTCAATTCAATTGATTTGATAATAGGATTTTCAACAGGGGGTCTTTGCATCCCTTAGGGGGTCCACAGTGGCACTGCAGGGCGTCTGGCAATTATTGTTTAATCTAAAACTTTTTTTGTGAAATCATGACAAAATATGTTAAGCAAATATATATAATAAGAAAATCTAACAATTGATAATTCAGTGTTACCATTTCAGGAATAAATGACAATTTTGAAATAAATTAAAATACAAAATAGCATAACTAGTGTAGTATACAAAATATACTATACATACTATTCAGATGTTTTTACTGTAATTGAGATCTTAACTTCATTGAATTTATCTGAACCAAAGCTATTATTAACGTGAATGTTAAGCTATAATTTATTATACTTAATTATATTATATTATATGAGACCCTGGACCACAAAACCAGTCATATGAGTCAGTTTGTTTAAATTGAGATTTTTACATTTAAGCTTGAATAAATAATAAAACATTTGTTAGGATAGGACAATATTTGGCTGAGATACAACTATTTGAAAATCTGGAATCTGAGGGGGCATATACTTTTTGATATACTTATATTTTACAAAATATCCTCATGGAACATGATCTTTGCTTAATATGATTATTAATATGATTTTTGGCATAAAAGAAAAATCTGTAATTTTGACCCATATTTTTATTAAAGGAAATCTTTTTGCAGTTTAACCTACATATACAACAATTATTTTACTTTTACAGTTAATGTATATAAACAATAGTATAGTTTATATTGACACTTAGATTTACTGTTTTTTTTATAATAACAGTAATTATCTGTACTTAAGCTTTTTTTTATCATTCTTTAAAGATAATCATTCTATTTTAAAGGTGTATTACTGTATTGTGACAATTGTTATATTAAAAGTAAAAAAAACCCTGTAATTATAAAAAGATTTCATGTATAATTACAGTAATAACCTGTAATTATGGAACAGTTTATCTACATTTTTTTCTGTTTTTTAACAGATGTTCTCTGGCATCCCTGCTGCCAGAAAATTACCGTTTTTTTTTTGTTTTTTTTACAATGAATTGTTGGCTATTGCTGCAAATATAGTTATGCTACTTATATCCAAAATTTTAAAAAGGAACTACAATGTTTTATTTTTATGAGATGCTGTTGTTTTCGGGCTCTAGACTTTCTTTAGGAGACTGGGCTGAACCTTGCATTCTGGGAGAGATTTCCTGGCCTCTCATATACAGTCTAGCAGTGGACCAGCAAGGATCCGACTATGTGCACAGATTTGTAGGGATGGAGGAATACTCCAAATACGAGTCTCCATTTACCCTGACCAAGCAAGGTAAGTTCAGTCAGTTCATTCCACGTATTCCATTTCTTTGATTTATGTCCAGTTTTGCACAGTTCAAAAACATCTGTCTTAGCAGAGCTTAAAAACAGCAAACTTGTTTGCAGGTGTGCCTCATAGTCCTCTGGTTGAAACAGGAGCCATTATCTGCACTTCTTTATTACAGGTAACAATGTCGCTTGTTTAAAAATGAACAAAAATGCACTTTTATTGACTGTTTTTGTAATAAAACAGCTTGCAACCAGACCAGTCACTGATGAGGAAGAAAAGTATGAGTCTGTAAGCTTACATTTTGCATTAACCAGCTACATTTGATGAAAAATAAAGGCATGAAAGCATCTTAAAGCAAACCATTCTCATACAGGTTTTGAATATCATCAGAAGACTCTGCAACAAGGAGCATGCGAACCTAAACTGCACCAGGTATTTACATGAGAATTTTTTTTTTTTTTTTCTGTTTTTTTGTTTTTTTTTGTTCAGTGTTTATTTGTTAGTGTTCATTGTAACTGTCGTCACTGCCGTTGCAGTTATCAAAACCTGCGGAAAGACATCATCCATCTCCATGCGCTTTCATTTTACTTACAAGAGAAGAAAGTAAGTTCGGGATAATTCCCTCAAAGATCAATTTTGTTTCCAGATCACAAAGCTTCTTTTAAACTCATCTGTTTTTGAAAACTAAATCATTCCAGTGCTTTCCAGAAGGTGTGGGGATCAATTCTACGCTGGATTTACTCTTACAGGTATTCAGCCTTATGCATTATATTCTCGATAAGGAAGAATGCATGATTGAATTTTTATTTTGCATACGTCTCAGTGTTTATCGACAGAAGTCACCTGCGAGTCTGGCGCTGCACTGGCTGCAACCCTAGCTAACGGGGGACTGTGCCCCCTGTCAGGTGACCAGGTGATGTCACCCCACGCCGTCCGCAGCACGCTTTCTGTAATGCAGGTGGCTGGAATGAATGATTATTCCAGAATGTTTCATTTCAAGGTGAGTTTGCGGCTAAGCTGGTAAATAATGAGTCATATTTGTGTGATATATTGCAGGTTTAACATCAGTTGTGTTTAATTTCCTGCAAATCTTCAGTTTAAATTCACTCCCACATCTCTAACAGGATTTTTGAAGCAATTAAATTTGCTCCCACTTTCATGTAACTAATTAAAATGTTCTCTACCCTGCAACGTTAATTAGCAATAATGGTAACAATCGGCAGTAATGAATAGCAGTGGATGTGTCCATGAATTAACAACGTCTGAAAAGAATTATGCATTCCCCTACTGCCCTCTAATGGACACAGGCCAGAATGCTTTATTGTCTCCTTAATTTAATAATAATGGAAATGTACCCATTTTAAATGTGCACCAGGATTTAAAGCAGAATCATTTAGGCTGGATAATGTAATTGTTTTACGATGCAGACATCTGTGCCTGCTAAGTCCAGTCAGTCTGGTGTCGTGCTGATCGTGGTTCCTGGAGTTCTGGGACTCATGTGCTGGTCTCCTGGACTGGACTGCAATAGAAATTCATGGAGGGGTGTCCATTTCTGTGAGGTATGGAAATGTATTTTTATAGTTACTATAATACTATAATAATATTACAAGTTTATGTCCAATCTTATACTCTCTAGTATAAGAATGCCCCTCCACCTGCTACAACTTGTATCTGACAAACAAAATTTATATACAAAATTGTCTGTTTTGTCAAAGGAGCTGGTTTCAACCTTCCAGCTGCACAGTTTTGACATTAGGACTCCATTCAGACAGGTGCTGTGTTACAGACAGTGGAAAGTGGAGTCAGAGGTCTGGTTAATCTAATTGACATATACAGTAGAATTCTCAATGCTTTTGCAGAATTATTTATGCTATTTCTTTCTTGAATTACAGGGATACCAAATTATGAATGTACTTTTGGCTGCTTACAGAGGGGACATAATCTCTCTGCGCAGGTAGGATGTCCATAATAACATACATATTTCAGAAAAAAATATTATATACAAATATTATATAAAAAATATATAAATTAACATAATTAAATTTAAATATTATATGCAAATACTATATTAAAATAATAGATTAACATCATA
>JAUMHE010000084.1:4578552-4598982 GCA_032359235.1 Enteromius mattozi | reverse complement strand
CTGTTCTTCTATTTGATAATGTTCAGTGCTTTGCTACAATCTGTATTGTTAAAAGCGCTATATAAATAAAAGTGACTAGAGAAGTGGGGTCTGTTTAAACGAGCCGTTTTAGAGGGGTGTGGTCGAGTCTTTACTTTTATAAAGAATATCTCTTTGAGTTTGACACTTCAGTCTTTGCAACTTTAGAGGTCTTATCTATGCACTAACAGCTTGTAACACTCCAAAGAGAAAGGAAATGACATCATATGACTTCTATAAATGCCAAGTTGTTACTTTTCTCTTTTGTTGATTTGTAGGTTAGTGTATTGCATACTTTTTAGTTTTAAGTTATATTTTCTGAAATAATAATTTAACTAGACCGTCTGCATAGAACAAAAGCTTTCATGTTTTAAAGGCAAAGATTTCAAAGACAGCAAATCTTTAATTTGTTCATTGATTACTAACTTTTCAGTCTCTTCGTGAGAATCCAGACGGACTGACTGATGCTCAGATATTTGTGTGGACCGTACACAAATATCAATCGACTGTTAAATATATTTGGTAAACTACATTGATAATCATATAATATTGGCGCACATGCAAAAGATAATGTCTTGAAACATGCCTAAACATGCCTTGTGGAACTGCTAATCTTTTTACTCATACAAACACAGCCAGAAGAGCTCATTGGCAAGTTTTTTATAAACACTTGTATATAAATGTCAGTAACAATCACTTCCTTAATCACCAATTCTGTCTTTCTTCTTCTTTTTTATCTTAACGTTTTTATTTTTAACTTTGATCTATTATAACTGATTTGGCATTACCCTTAACTTTACAATAAATAATCAAGTAAGCTGAGCAAACATTATCACATATCTGAATATTGTGATATGATCTGCAATGACTCATTTCTTTAATATGAGGCTGTGTGAAACAGGATGATGTAAGTACTTTAAGAAGTCCTTTTGTAAGGTCTTGTGTTAGTTCAGCAGGTTTTGAAGAAAACGGAAAAGCTAAAGATGACAAAGGTTTGTCTGTTTTGACATTGAAACAGACAGAGGTAAAGAGGTATTATCTTATTCTTCCAGATAGATGAAGAGCTCTGTGTCATCGTCACGTAACAAATGACACTTTGTTACACTGAATTTCAGAAGTATCTTAATGGACGGTTGCATCAGTTGTTTACCACCAAATTTCCGTCAGGAGCCAATGGCAAGTTGCATCATTGCCAATCGCTGTTAATGATGAAGACTTGCCACTACATGTTTTCTGAACGAATCCCACCATCAAGAATCGTTCTTCACCAGTATATATGTGAAGATGTTAGCATGTTATGTGTTTTATGTAATTGCAATAATATGCAAATGTTTCTTCTCTAAGAGAACTGTTCAGACCATAAATTTCCATATTGGCCTTTAGTCTCCAGAACGCTTGTCTCTGATTGGCTCCTGGAGCTCCCGGTGGTGTTGAATCATGGGTGTGAAAGTATCATCTGTGTCTGTGAGCTGTCAGTCCACCACAGTCTTCACATGAGCTCAAGAGCATCTTTGAGAACATAGGAACTCATGAAAGGTAAGAGATGCTGCTTATAATAAGTGCTGCCAGGACCGTCTGTGTTCAGTTTAATGACAGAATTAATGACAGCTGTGCAGAAACTATGAGGCTGAGGCTCCTGAAGAGCTCCAGTTTATTAAAGTGATGTTCTGTACGGCTGCTTTACAGTTAATTTTTTGAAGTTGTAATGATATTTATAATGGTAGATTTCTGAAACTGAAGAACATTGTGATACTGATGCTTTTTTTTCTGTGAAGCTGCTTTGAGACATTCTCTATGCTATAAACATGCCTTGACAAGTATATATTCTCTCTCTCTCTCTCTCTCTCTCTCTCTCTATATATATATATATATATAGGTAAAGCAAGGCAAGGTTTTTTATATATATATATATATATATATATACAATCTCAGAGTATATATATAGTTTGAGATTGGGTCTAGCTGTCACATAAGAATGTGTTTTATATCTTTTTTTGTGCATTATAATTATTATACTGTTTAAGTTTCTCACTGAATAAGATGTTTGCCTTGAAAATATTATTTCATATTTCAAACACACATTCTTCTGAAATAAGTGAATTTCTGACAACATGCCCTTCTGTAATGAATGAACCGTAACAATCATGTTTTTCCTAGTCAAGACGTTAGGTTAAGGTTTGACTGAGGAATATACATTTTTGAAATGAGTGTAGAAAATTAATATTTTTCAAAAGAAGGAATTCAGGAAGGCTTTTATTGCATTATGAAAGAGCATGACATTATCCATGTAGATGAATTTGAGCTTCAGTTAGTAAATTCCAGCCACTCTGAATGAGCAGAAGCGGTGAAATGATTGTAATCTTTTGGACTGATGTGAAAGCTGGAGCAGGTTTCTGCTGTTAGAGACAGTAATGTGATTCTAAATAAAGCATTAAGCAAGAGTTTGGTTGAATTTGATCTCTGTTTGTGTGTTTCAGCCGTTGTTCTCAGCTTTCGGAGAGAACGATGGCAATCCTACAGCTCTTCAGAATCATCAACTCATCTCTGCTCCTGAGTCAGCGTCCTCTGAACTCCTCTGCAGCCGAGCAGACGGTGTACAGCAGCTGCGCAGACATGCCCGCTGTGCTCATCTTCTACCTGCTGCTGCAGTTCATCAACATGTTCCTGGGCATCCCGGCCAACATCATGGTTCTGTGGCTCATTCATAAGAACAAGGGCGACTCATCCAGCTCGGACATCTTCATCGTGCACCTTGCCATGCTGGACGCGTTCTTCTGCCTCATTCCTCCTCTGGAGCTGGCCAACATCGTCTACCTGAGCTCCAGCAGCACCTGGTACATCCTGCGCTTCTTCTACGGCGTCAAAGACTCGTCTCCACTCTTTCTGTCCTGCATCTGTCTGGACAGATACATGGCCGTGCTGCATCCCATCACCTTCACCGAGCTCAAGGACAAACGGCATCGCTCCGTCTGCGCCACTGGTGTCTGGCTCCTCACTTTGGTCTACGCCACAGCCAAGTGCATGGGAAACATCCCTAACTTCGACAGGGTGTTCACCGTCATGATCCTGGCAGCGTTCGCGTTCATGCTCTTCTGCAATGTCTCCATTCTCTGGGCTCTGAGACGGTCAGCTCCAGGTCGAGATGAGAGACACCCGGTCAAGAAGAAGGCCTTCAAGATGGTCCTCATCATCTTGGCCATCATTGTCTTTAACTACTTCCCGCCGGTGGCTCTCTTTCCCTTTCGAGAGTATTTCTCTCCAGATGTCTTCCATTGTTATATCCACTACATCGCCTTCGGCTTCATGGACATTAGCAGCAGCATCCAGCCGGTTCTGTATCTGTCGCGGGAGAAGATTCCCAAAAACCTGCGCTGCTGCTCGAAAAACACTGAACCAAGCTCTGATCATGTTTACACCGTCAGTCGGTGAGCGGCGGCTATCAGAGGATTTCACTTGATCAGAGCTGACCACTGCATGCACATAATAATGTAGGTTTGTGCACATCTATAAACATTTTAAAGCCGGTGTTAACAACTTTTTTTGTCATTACCCTGAGCTAGATTGTATTTTAACTGATAAATTTTGGGTTATTTTGGTTTACGTTTTTATGTATTTGTATGTTGATAGTACAGCATTTTGATCTGCATGTGCAATTGTAAAGTGCTTTATAAATCAATCAATAAATGTTTATCCTAAACAATGTGTAATGTAACTATATTAGACTGATTCTGACAGGCCTGTCTCACTTGAAGCAGCGACCGATCGGTGTATGACACTTCCATTCAGAGTCACTGAACGCTCTCGTCGTACTTTAATGTCATAAATCGATCGTCAAACACAGCTTTAGTCATCTAACTGAAGTTAGTTTAACTTCTAAAGTAAGTCCTGAACATATCCTGATTTTGCCAAGTTAGATGTGTCCCTAGGTTAACATATTTTGTTGACACTGGAACAACATTTTAATGCAAAAGTATAGTCTTGACCACATTTTTACACCTAAACCTACCCTTAACCATGAGTAATGCCTAAAATCATATTTAATAATAGATGACTGACACTGATGTACAAGCACCAAACACTGACTGTGAGCCTAAATTTCACAAAACACTAGAGAGTGCTGCATGACCAGGAGAATCCACACCAGCGGCTCAGGTAAAGCATTTGAAATAATAGTATGAAAGCTTACAATCAGTGAAAAAAACACCTTTATAAAATTTTTGTTTTCCATTTTGTGTTAAAATCCACCCTTCTGCTGGAATCAGAATACAGTCAACATTTGAAGTGGATCAACATCTTCATTAAAGTTGTCCTAAAACCTAAAGCCAATGTGTTCTCATCTTAGAACAACCTTGATTAACTTTTCTGATCCACTTCACATGTTGATTACTATAATCCTGATTTTTTCTTTTTGTTTTATTTGTTTGTTTTGAATACTTTTGATTAAAACAAAAAAACAATCTTGCTTAAACATTTTGAACGGCTAAAACTGAACATTTAACCCAGATCAAAATCGACATTGGATTTTGTGATCTAATCCAAGTTCAGAATACTTTCCTTTGAACAACCCATTTTCAAGATTTTCAAAAATGTTCAAAATCCGATTAGATTACTTCTGAACATCTGGCCCCTGCAGAGTTTACATTTAATCCTAATTAAATGCACCTGATGCTGATAATCATGTCCTTCAGGCTTGTTTTAAAACTACAACAATCTCTACTGCTTATTTACAAAACATCAAATAATACAGAAAATAGAATTGTAAAACCTGATATTCATATTGACAAGACTAAAATGTTCATAAAAGGTTGTTTCACTTGTAGGAATTGCGCCGTTTGCTCATCGATAATTAAACCAATCAGTTTAGTGACATACATTCTGGAATAACAGAATATTATTATTATTATTATTATTTAATAATATTAAATCACTAATTCCACATCTCAGTCCAAATCTAATGTGATGTTAAAATGTCTGTGTTCATTTTTTTTTACATCAGAAAAACCATTAGTCAGCTAAAAATTCACATTAATGAACATAAATCTGCTACCAGGGAGACGTTTTGTAAATTCACCGCTAAAAAGACATTTTAATGACTGTAATCATGACATTAAGGATTTAAGTTGTATAGGCACAGAAAAAGAAATGATTTCTAGAGAAGGTGGTAACATAGAGGAAAAACCTCTACAATGAGAAGCTTTGATTTGATTAAAAAGCTCGTATCACTTGGGTTTAAATAAACTTGGGTTGATCTTTTTTCTTCATTAAGTATAATAAAGTTGTTAAACACATTGGTTATAGTGGGCTGTATGAAACAGACTAATGAACGGCTTTTGGCTCGCTTTCCAGTCACTATGATTCACTGAAGAAGGCTTGCTGTCGAAACGGCTGACTGATGATTGCTCTCTTGCAAAATTAAAATAAAAGTTGAGAGTGATTGTGGATCCCTTACTTCAAAGTAATGGTTCAAAGTTGAGTGCAGTGATTTTTATTTTTTTTCTTAATTTGTTTTAGAAGAAAAAAGCTAAGAAAGCTAAATCAGGTTGTTATGGTTCAATTTGATTAAAGTTAGAATATGGAGGAAAAACAGCTCAGTTTTATTAATTTTTTATAAAAGTATAGCAGATACTAGCAAGATGAGATATAAATGATTCAGACATATAAAGCAATGCTGATTGAGAGCTGAAGAAATAAAGGTCCTTAAAAGATCCTGAAGATCAGATTTGAGACGCGCTGAAATGATTGATGGAGAATCAAGTAACGCTGAGCTGCTTGACGCTTGCTTGACCAAAATCAGTCCAGATCTGACAGCAGAAACACTGGACGTTTGTACAATACTAAAGGAGCATTTACTGGATAAAAAAAACTTTAAACTATCAATCAGATGACAGAAGGCATGCAGTAGATTGAGTGTGAAACAGGTTTAACAGCAAAGTTTGATCATTTACAGTCTTAGGCACTCAAGTTCAAATATGATACAGCACTTTATAGGGTTAATATGAAGGAGTTTATTAACAGTGACAGATCTTACAGTCTTCAGTAATTATCACTGGAGCTCAAACTAATAAATACATAAGATGACTTAAAAAGGTTTATTGTGTCAGTCAAGCTTTGAGGCAACATTCAAGAGGAGCTGAAATTACTAACATTAAATTCACAACACAATATAGAAGATCTTATACAAGATTCTTAAACTGCATTTGATCTAAGAAGTACTCGCATCATAAATGACATTTGACAAACAAGATCAGACAGAACGACAGCATTACTTTCTAATTAACGTATTCAAACAGTCAGGAATGAAGACTCATTTACAGCATCTAACATCAGTTCAGTGTGTGTGCTGTCCAGAACTTCCATTATAATACCACGGTATTCCTTCAATGTGAATATGACAAGCACTGAGATCTCAGGATCCTCTCACAGCTCACACCTGCTTGGAACTTCACAGTGACTATGTTTACACGGACATCAGTAATCTGATTATTTACCTTATTCTGAATAAGACAATTTTATGATTAAAGCGTTTACATGAGTTGCCTTTAGAATAATCCTTTCACATCCCCGTTTTATATGTTATAGTACATAGTTCAATTAATGAAACACATTATTATGTACCTACACAACTCCATGCGATGTCCCCTCCAGAGTCCAGACATACAACATACAGTTCATCTCCGTTATGATGCTATATACAGTTTTGGGTGTTTCATTTATAATTTTACAAAAGCTTCAAGTGCAGTTAATTAGTTGTCATGCTATACTGCAGATGACGGTGTTGTTAAAACCATGTTCTTTTGTCAAACGCTTGACCACGGCCAGGTGTGTATCTGGTCACGAAATGAGCCCTACACAATGGTAATAATGTGATTAAGTTGTGTACATGTCTATGCTGCACCTCGATAATGCAACTAAAATAGGAATAATCCACATGTCTTAATTTGATTTGTGTTTTCTTCGATTATGACTTCAGCTGGATCAAGGTAATCCAAAATCCCTGTTACATGGTATTCTTAATCTGAGTATGGTCTTAATCGTATTAAAATTAATACAAAGTATTAAAGTATTGTTGTCCGTGTAAACGTAGTCACTAATACTGCAGACCTTGCTTACCTGGATCAGGTGTGTCTGATTAGGGTTAGGGCCCAGGAATTAAGTTAAAGACCAATGATTGAGCCATTTGATGTCAGTGCAAGTCAAAATGATATCTTAGTCATGAACCCAGCAGATTGCACGTGTTTATTGTAAGAAGTGATGCTGAGGAATGCAGATGCGTTACTGTCCTTCGCTCTCGGCAGTGGCATGCAGCTTCTGGTGCTTCTTCAGAGACGACTGGTCACTGTACCTGCGGTCACAGACCGGGCAGCAGTGCAGCTTCTCTTTGCTGTGCACCAGCTCATGTCTCTTCAGGTGTCCGGCGCGGCTGAAGCTCTTCCCACACTGACCGCAGGCATGCCTCTTCTCTCCGCTGTGGGTCAGCTGGTGCAGCTTCAGGCTGCTGGCCACCGTGAAGCACTTGCCGCAGTCTGCGCAGCCGTAGGGCCTCTCTCCGGTGTGCATGCGGCGGTGGATGCTCAGGTGCCCGGCCTGACTGAAGCTCTTGGTGCAGAGCTGGCAGCGGTAGGGCTTCTCTCCGGTGTGGATGCGCAGGTGCGTTTTGAGGTCTCCGGCACCGCTGAAGCTCTTCCCGCACTGACCGCAGACATAGGGCTTCTCACCGCTGTGCACTCGCCCGTGGCTGCGCAGATTGCCGGCGTTGGTGAAGGTTTTTGCACAGACGGTGCAGGCGTAGGGCCGCTCTCCGGTGTGTGTGCGCAGATGCACTTTGAGCTGGTTGTGCTCGTTGAAGCGCTTGCCACAGACGCTGCAGCCGTAGGGCCGCTCGCCCGTGTGTGTGCGCAGGTGTATGCGCAGCTGGCCCTGGTGACCGTAGCTTTTCCCGCACTGACTGCAGGCGAAGGGCCGCTCTCCGGTGTGTATGCGCCGATGGTTTCTCAGCAGATCGGCGCGGTCGAAGCCTTTCCCGCACTGACCGCAGACGTGAGCCCTGACCTCGCAGCTCCTCTCGTGCTGACCGCAGCCGCTCGGCCTTGAGTCTGGAGACAGCACCGAGTGAAATGAACCGGAGAAGCCCTCGTCAAACAGACCATCTGGACTGGACTCTTCATCAGAGATGGTATCGTGTGTGTTTGTCACTACCGTTACTTTAACGTCACACTCGTTAGAGCTGACGAGCTCTGCAGGACTTTTAAATTCAGTGTGACGTTCAGAGTTCTCATCGCTGTTTTCGGACTTGATTTCTTTACTGGTGTGTTTAGGAGAAGTGTGAGGGTTTGACAGATCGACAGCACATCCGTCCTCCGTGTCTGGGTCAGTCTTCACAAATAAATATGGTGTTGTAGCACAATTCTTGTTTAAGTGGAGCAGCATGGCGTCTGTGGCTTGTGATTTTACACAGTTGCTCAGTAAATCTCCAGCCGTCATGGTCGGATCACTGTAATCATTCGTCTGAGCAGATGAATTCTGGCTAAAAGAGTTTCTTGAAAAGTCAAGCTGAGCCACAACATAGTCTTCTTCTTCTGCAAAACACAAAAAATCATCTCGTTACTGGCCATATGTCCAAAATCACACTGATCTCCAAAGAGTTAAACTCTTGCAGAGGAGTTTGAATAAATCCATAACCAGCTGAGATTCATAGCAGATGATAACAGATAGCAGCTGCTGGGTTTGTGAGATGGATCTGAACCCTCCTGACAACTGTAAATGCTGCTGTCTGTTCTGACAGAGTGAATTAAGAAACACATTCTTCACCCTTCGTCTCGCGTTATGTTGTTTACTTTTACTTGTTTATCTGATGCATTTATCAGATGATAATCACAAAGGGACTAAATCAGATGCACCTCGCTCATGGGCAGCATTGCCATTTGCACATATTAACCAAAAAAGCAGCGTAGATCATACTTCCTGTGACATCTTTTTTTTCAAATTGCACTCACCTGTTTTGATATAATTTGTCCTTTTTTCTGTTGCACAAAGTCGTTTTCTCAGATCTTCATTTTCTGACTCAATTCGCTGTATTTTACGCTGATATTCGCCGACAGTTTGTTCCACTGAATCCAGAATGTCACTGACGGTCGCACGAAAGATTTCATTTAATGAAGATTGGAGAAAGGCTTTTAAATCGCCAAACTTCGCCATTTCCACAAACACACGGAGCCGCAGTGAGCGTGGAAGAGCCGTGAGCGCCGCCGGACTCAGCGCTGCCCCCCGCGGCCTGGAGGCGGACCACAGCCGCTGCTCTGCGCTTCTCCGACGATAATCGTTTCACCTTAAATAATAACACGTTTCCCTTTATTAGTCTCTGCATCAGTGACATAACATCATCATGTTGCTGATAATAGAGACGGACTGGCCATCAAGAGAAGCTAGAATGAGCTCAAAGGACAGCTGTGTGTGATGGATGATGGACAGGTACCAGTTTTACAGTTTTGCTGCCTGAGAAATGTCCGTCAGGTGGGCGGGGCGCTCAGGTGTCAGGTGTGTTTCCGCTTTTTGCCATCAGTCAGTCGTATGATAATTTTTCTGTAGACGCTCATCGTTTTTAAATCCGTATTGTTTGACAGATTTCTCACAGAAATGAGCCTGTGAGTGAAATGGATGAGCGTTAATTTTGCGTTGACTGTCATTTGAACCGAAGCTGTAGCTGCAAAATGAGGAAAACATTTTGCAGGATGTTTTAAGAACTAGCGTCACATCAAGGTATTTAATTCATCAAGTTTATTAAGATAAAGCTGACAGAGACTCGGCGACTTAATGTTATGTATTGTTTTTTATTTATTTGCTCTGTTAAACAGTGCACAATTTCTCTCATTTCGTAGACTGTCCATCTAACTGCATATTAATGCTTTTTGTTATATTCCCAGTCCCCTTTAACTTTTGAACTTCAGTATGAATGACAGGGTTTAAAGCATTTTGTTATTGTTTAAAGTTTCAACACAGATGATCAGATGAAGATTAACTGTGTTGTAATGACATAAGACAAGTCTTCTGAGGAGGTATTTTCATATGTGCTCATGTCTCTTCAGCACAGGAAGTGTGAGGTGATGTGAGGAGCAGCAGGAAGTGATGTTCTGATCTGTGATCTATTACTGTTAGAGGGTCATTTCGTGCTTCTGTGTGTCAAGCTGTGTTTATCTGCTCGAACGCTGAGGATTATAGTGATTCTGACTGAGTTTCTCTGTCTCACAGTGTCTGTCTTCATCTGGCCCAGCTCTCTCTCTCTCTCTTTTTCTCTCTCTCTCTGTGTCTCTCTCTCATTCTCTCTCTCTCTCTATCTCTCTCTCTCTCTCTCTTTCTCTCTCTCTTTCTCTCTCACTCTCTCTCTCTGTGTCTCTCTCTCATTCTCTCTCTCTCTCTATCTCTCTCTCTCTCTCTCTTTCTCTCTCACTCTCTCTCTCTGTGTCTCTCTCTCATTCTCTCATTCTCTCATTCTCTCTCTGTCAGTGGAGGTTGTTTGTGGTCAGGAAGTGTGAATGTGCCTCAGTGCTGCTTGAGCAAAAGTCATTGCAGAGCACATCCGGCCTGTTTGTCTTTAAAAGAGTGCAGAAGGCTTCACTGAAGGACTCAGCTGAGGTGAGCTTTATTCTCAACATTTATTTGAAAAAGCATCACATTAGATATTATAAATCATATCATTGATCGTTTGCTGCTTGTGAGGAGAATGTGAACATGCAAACCAGGCATATGGCTTAAAGATGGCTCCATAACCTTATGAATGACACGTAAAGATGAATTCAGTTCTCATTTCTGTGGGTGGTTTTGACTGACTGTCGTTTGGATCTATATAACATGAGAAATGTGTAACTAGCTGACTCTACTGATGCTCGATGCAGTGTTTCATGTCAGCTTGATGGTTTATATTGTCTTTATTTATATTGTCTTTGTTGTGTAAATGCTGAACACAGCAGCTGTTGCACGGATCGTCTATTAAAACGACAGAAATGAATGTTTCGGCGGTCTCTTGCACATGGCTGTAAACTCTCGTGGTTTTGTGGTGTCACAGCGGCATAGATATGATGGCTAATGAAATGTTTTTTTCTCTACCGATGCACTTTTACGTACTCAAAATGTTTGATCATATGCTGTGTTGAATGATCATGTTATAGATGTAATTTGTATCCTGAAATCTAAGGTTTGGAGCTTGTTGCTCGGCGTGGGAGGAAACAGCGATTCTGAACATCAGTCTCAAAATGGATGCCCTGCTCATCACGGAGGACCAAGCCTGAACATGAGCCCTTCTTCCTAAACTCTTCACGATGACCATCTGAATGAGAAGACTATGGAGGATATTGTAGACTATCAAGAGTCTGAGCCTTATCTAGAGGCCATGCAGTACATCGAGAGGATAAAGCAGGAGCAGGAGGGCGATAGCGTCCCGATGAAGGATCAGGGAGTGTCTCTGTACCCCGTCACCGTTCCCTGCACTCCTCTTCCTTATGCTACTGTGCAATGGGATGCCCAAGAAACGCCCACAGAACCTTCTGGATCGTCTGAAGCCAAACTGGAGTCCATCGCCCTCCCGAGGCTCGACTGGACGCTGGAACTTCCATCTGCAGACCAGGACACTGCTGTTGATTTATTACCTGAAGCCGAGTCACAATCGGATGTCATGCTTGAGACTTCTCAGGTATGTCAGTAAAAGCGGAAGGGCCTTGAGGTATTTCTGGTAGACATGTTCTTGTATCAGTAACCGGTGACCTGCTTTCTTAATGCGGTGTGTGTGCGTTTATAATGTGCTTTTATATGTTGTTGCAGTTAGAAGAACAGCTTTTTAGAGAGAGTTTGGCAACTTACAAAACGTACAGTATAATTCAAGTTCAGTTTATTTATAGAGCACATATAAAAAGGCCACAGGCCGACCAAAGTGTTGTACAGGTAGGAATAAAAATGAGAGAGAGAAAAAAAAAAAGTATAGTTTGTTTGAATGAATTAGAGTATAATTTTGACCTGAAGAGAAAGATGACAAATGTCTGTTTGAGTTAAATGAATGTGTTCTGATGGGTTTTTTCTCCTGTAGACATGCGACGCTCAGAAGTCAGATATACAAACACAGCTGGAGCTTTCACATGACGAGCTCCTCGTATCATTTACTGATGTCAATGGTAACATTTTAAGTCTTAATTATTCAATCATGTTTTTTGTAATGTGATGTGATTTAAATTATGGAAGTGCTTTAAAGTGCTGAGGTGTGGTTGTAATTGTGTGACAATTGTGAAACGGCCATGTGCTTCTCAGCTGTGAATGTCCAACTGTTGCTGACTCAGTTGATTTAGCTTCCTCTTCATGAGTTTTGTTGCATAACCTTAAAAATGGGCCCGCATTCACATCAGTTTCCCATCAGCCGTTACACTACTAGAAGTTTGAACTTGGTGTTGTTTTGTTGTTCTCAGAAGACAGTATGGTGTGGAAGTATTTATCTGTTCCTTTTTCCATCAGACTCCAGAGCAGATCCGACTGAAGAGCATTTTGAAGCTTCTGATGGTGTTCAGATCTTTATGGACACACGATACTCAGAGATTCGACCGGGTCCGGAGAGCTCAGAGTCACAGGAAGAGAAAGAAGCCGACATGTTAGACTTTCCCAAAACAACTTTTGCCCGTGAGGAAAACACAGATTCCAGCAGTGAAGAGCAAACACGAGAGCAGACTGAGACCGAGGCAAACGGAGAATCATCAGACGCAAGAACCGATATTCAGGATCAGATTCAAGGACCTGATGAATGTCTGGAAAAAAAAGAATCAAATTCCCCAGAGATCCAGTCTGATTTGTCACAAGACACCATTATTACAGGCCTCGCAGACCCACTGGCCCTCACGGATGATTCAGTGCAGCTCAGGGAACTTATACTGACACGAGAGCCAGAAAACTCCAGCACATCTGTCACAGTGGCAGAGATGAACCAGAATAATGGCACTTTACAACACGCAGAAGAGATTCAGGGCACAGACCTCTCGGAGGACTTTAACGCACAAGACCAAGAACAAGTAGAAAGACCTGTCAGCTCCGAGCAAAAGTCTGACCCTGAAAATGAATTACCAGAGCAAGAAGAGCAGGGCGAGCGGTTCATAAGTCCAGATGAGAACAGATCATCAGAGCAGATCCAGTGTTCAGATGAGGAGAAGCCCTGCGATCATACTGAGAGTCCAGACATGTCCAGCGACACTGAGAAACCTACAGCTCCGGCAGACGGGAAAGAGCATGTACAAGATGAGACATCAGAGCCGGTTATAGACACGGAACCCGCTGGTCCCTGCATCAATGGTAGCGCTGAGCTCGTAAACAGGGCCAAGGCTCAGCGCTTGGCCGAGAAACTCTATAGGCTGGACGGTTTTCAGCGTACAGATGTGGTCAGACATCTGGACAAAGAGTAAGTCTCTACATAGCATTGATTAAGTGTCATGCAACTATTTGTTTTCCCTACCATTTTTTTTCCAATTCGCTGTTTCTTTTGACAGCAACGACTTCAGTCGTGCCGTCGGCGAAGAGTACCTCAAATTCTTTGACTTCATCGACCAAAGTCTGGAGCAAGCTCTCCGGTAGGCTCCTCATTTCCAACCACTGAGCCACACTGAGGAGATCCGTCAAGAGTCTCATTTCAAACCAGGTGCTCCTTCTGATTCTTAGGTCATTCCTGAAGGAGGTAGTTTTGATCGGTGAGACTCAGGAGCGTGAAAGGGTCCTGCAGCACTTCTCCGCTCGGTTCCAGCAGAGCAATCCTGACGCCTTCTCCTCCACCGGATCTGTGCTCACGCTCACGTGTGCCGTGATGCTGCTCAACACTGACCTGCATGGACAAGTGAGTCTCTTAAAAACACAGAAAAATATGTCCTTAAGACCCCAAACTCTTGAATCATCTACCGTGTTTGTGAGAGTAACCCTTTTGTGTCATCAGAATGTCGGGAAGCCCATGTCCTCAGCTGAATTCGTGTCGAATCTGGACGGCATGAATGGAGGCGAGAACTTCAGCAAGGACTATCTGAAGGTGCGAGAGCCAAATCTTCTCAGTCCCGAGCTGTTCATGTGTCGTGTTATTAACTCAGTAGTAACTCTGTTTCTTCTGCCTCTTTCAGAGTCTCTACAGCTCCATCAAAAGTGATCCGCTGCAGTGGGCCATGTGAGTAAACTAACCCGCGGCACTGATCCGACTTAATCTGCTGTTTTATCATGTTTATCTCTGTTCCTAGAGAGGAGGGCGTTCTGGCTAAATCCATGATACTGGAGCAGGATTTGGATCAGGACGGACTTCTGCGATCAAAGAGTAACCCGTTCCAGGATCTCCCTCACGACACCAAGGCCACCGTGTTCCAGAAAGGCTTTTTAAAACGCAAAGCGCACGCAGACATTGATGGCAAACGCAGTGAGTGACAGTGTGGATAAAGACAAGTATTCTGTACAGTTAGGGATGCTCAATAGTCAGTCATTAGGAGGCTACATTCACCAGACAAGCGTTTCTGTTCCCTTCAGAAACATAACTCATCAATACTCAACAAATACAGAGAGCAGAGTGTTTTTGCTCAGGCTTTCACATTATGAAATATGAATCCATTATTTTGATTTAAAGTCTAAACAGTGATACTGAAAATGCTTCTTCAGCATTGCATTTTTTAATTCAATCTTTTATATACATACTCACAGTTAAACAATAAAGAGAAACATTTTACTGCTACATAGATCCTTATATTAAGTTACTCAAGCAAGTGCCAAAACATTGAAACTGCCTACTTTTCTTATTTTAAAAGGTAGTAGGCTATCATAAACATTTAAATTAAAACTTACCACTGACAGAAACAGTCAACTCTCATGACATTTGCATTCAAATCTTCATTACAACCAATCTTGTGGATCATAAGGAACTTTGTTTTTCTTCCTCCACCATCTGTTATTGCCTTGTTCATCTAACAGTGTTTTTTTTTCCTTGTTTTACCAAAATCTAGCTGAGCTCCCAAATGAACTTGTCATTAGTTATTATTGATTATTTAAATGTCTAGTCAATGAGTTGAGCATCCTGATCCCTCGAGTGCTGGACATACACTGATAACTGAACTGATTTGCAGCTCCGTGGGGAAAACGTAGCTGGAAGACGTTTTATGCCATGCTGAAGGGAATGGTGCTTTACCTGCAGAAGGTTTGTACTGATGCTGGATATTAGTGAGACGTAACATATGGACAGTCAGAGTGTTTTACAGTGTTTCAGCATATCAAGTATCAAGTATCAGTAAAAACAGTCATTGCTGATCCGTGTCTCTGTGTGTCCAGGATGATTACGTGAAGGACTGTCAGAGCTCAGAGGAGGTGGTCAGTGTTCATCACGCTCTGGCGGAGCCAGCTCTGAATTACACCAAACGGCCGCATGTGTTTCGCCTGCAGACAGCCGACTGGAGAGTCTTCCTCTTCGAGGCTGCGTGAGTTTGTGTGCAGATTTTCCTTAAACCCAAATCAATTTTAAAGGGGTCAGAAACTGAGAAATCAACATTCCCTTCATCTTCTGATATATTAGAGGTCAGTGTGCTGTAAAAACTTTCTGTAAGCTTCAGAACTCTAACTTTCTTGTTAAATACAGCTTATATTCATAACTGGCTGTTTAGCCCCGCCCCAACTCTACATCGATGCCTGTTTAGCCCCGCCCACTGAATGCTTATCACAGCAGTGGCCGTTTACTTATGAGTCTACAATCTTCCACACTCAGATGAGGGTTTAAGAACAGGACAGAAAATAGCTTATTACTTATAAATTATGATGTTTTTGATGATGTAATTGTTTTTTATAACATTATAACAGTACAAGATAAAAAAAAAAAAACAAAGTCAGTTCATGACCCCTTTAAATATTATCATCACATCTCCTTCAGTTCCACGGAGCAGATGAACTCCTGGATCGGCCGGATCAACCTGGTGTCTGCGCTGTACTCCTCGCCTCCGTTCCCCGCTGCCGTCGGCTCTCAGAGGAAGTTCTGTCGGCCGATCCTGCCCGCCACACAGTCCAGCCTCATGCTGGTAAGAGCTTTCTCTGTCCCATCCGTCAGCTAGTGTGGGTGGACATGATTTACAACAAACTTGTCTGTAGTGGACAGTAATCACTGAGTATGACCCTAACTACATTAGTGTCCGTCCACACCAAAGGACAATAGTAAGACACAATAGCTTCAATAAGCATTCAGGTCTCATTAGGGTGTGGATGGATATATTTGCATCTGTTATTGTTTCCATCAGGAGAAACAGCTGCAGTCGCACGCGGCCATGCTGCACAGCTTCCAGCAGGACCTGAGCTTTCTCCAGCAGGAGGCGACGGAGAACAGGAGGAGCAAAGCCCGGGAGCTGGAGGAGCTCCGGCAGAGAGAGGAGTATTTACAGTACGAGGTATGTGTTTGATCTGTGACACACACACACACACACACACACACACGGTTAGTGAGCTAAACAAACCACCAATGGGCTGAGAATCACAGAAGCTATAAAACAAGTCTTCATATCCTAAAACAACATGCATCTGGTGGATTTCTCTCTGTTTAATGGGATAGTTCATCCAAAAATGTGAATTCTGTCGTGAGTTCGAGTCCCAGCTCGCAGACCTTTCCCGATCCCGTCCCCCTCTCTCTTAACCGCTTCACTTCCTGTCAGCTATGATCTATCCTATTGAATTAAAGGCAATGACAGAGTTTTCTTATTTAGGTGAACTACCTGTATCTAGTCTAAATATTTTAGATAGTGATCATGGACATTTTAAGCAGTGTAATATTTACAGTCACTATTATCTTTTGATTTGCTAGGTTTTAGTCCTGTTGAAAGCAAAAATGAACACCTGTCTGGATATGATACGCAGATGATAAAAACAGCATTTCCTGATCATTTCTGGATAGGGAATAGAGCTTTTATGTTTGCTATTATTCTGGTACATGTACAGATTTGGTGTACATAGAGTTTCAAACATTTTCATAAAGAAAGGCCCCAGATGATGTCTAGAGATGAACACTTTTAACCTTTAATATGTCGTATCAGTTTTCATGCTATGACTCGGCTTAATTTCCCTGTAAATGGTGTGAGTAAAAAGTGTTTTCTGCTGGTTTTCACAGAAGTCTCGTTATGAAGTGTATCTGAAGATTCTGGAGGCCTGGCAGGTGCTGGAGAAGTCTGATTCCTCGGTCGCTGACAGACTGACCGCGCTGGACGAGGGACTGTGGAGTGGATCGATGGACAAGCAGCAGGACGAGGCCGACGCCGGAATGAAGCGATCTCACTCCAGTCCGTCTCTGGAGTTAGAAACACCTCCTCAGCCCGTCGTCAAAGTCAGACGCAACATCTCCGAGAGACGGACCTACCGAAAGATCGTGATTCCCCGCCGGAACAAAGAGCTTTGAACAATCAGACTCTTACACACAAACTGTCAGAAACGCTTGAAGCACTTGAACCCTTAAGATTTTGCATCCATTAATGTATTTTTAATGTCAGGCCCATCAAAGGTAAAAACAGCAACAACTGTAGTCTTTTTATATACTGAACCTTTGCACAATACTCTTCTCAGTTGGTCCTGCTCTTACTGTCCACAAGAGGGAGATGTTGCTCAAGATGTTTAAATGAAGGACAAGACCCAAGTCATTAGTTTTCACATCTCAAAAAAATTTCTGGATGAATGTGTGGTCAGCAGAACCATAGTAAACTGAGTGAAGACTGAAACGGTGTGTGTGTTTCTCTGTGGGAAAGTGCTGTCATTCAAAAACACGCTTGCTTCGGCCACATTTTCCTCTGATAGCACCGCTGCTGAATGGCTCTTGTGTATCAAGTGTTTGTGAATATCTGATATCCTTTCATTTAAACAGCAGCCCGTCATTAAGCTCAGATGCTGAGGATGTGTTTGATGGATTGTGCCTCCGGGCCCTGGATGCTCAGGATGTGTCGCTTGATAAAGATCTGAAAAGCCAATATCAGATAATGCCACCTGTTGACACGTAAACAGATTGTGAGGAAAAACAATCAAACTGTCAGTGAGTCAGAAAATGACTGAACGCCACTTATAGCCAGGCTTCTGCTCTCACACCGCATTATGGAGCGCCAATGTAAGTACAAATGTGTTCTAAATATGGCGAGATGATTGATTTTATACTTGAGCAGTCTGGATAGAATTATACTTAAGAAGCCTACATGAACACATATTCCTCACTCAGCATCCTACAGTACTACAGAAATTGAGATGGTGTGTTATTTTGAAGCGTGCACAGGAGCTGTTTTCACCGCTGCGTCTGAAGCTCTTGTGTTTGCTCCATCGGTGGCGTGAGGTCATGACCAAACTCGGAGCTGGAGCCGTGAAGCGTCACGTCTGCGCTGTTCCTGGAGTCAGCTCAAGTTCCTCTGAGGTTTTGTT
This sequence comes from Enteromius mattozi, assembly GCA_032359235.1. Classification (NCBI taxonomy): domain Eukaryota; kingdom Metazoa; phylum Chordata; class Actinopteri; order Cypriniformes; family Cyprinidae; genus Enteromius; species Enteromius mattozi. The sequence goes on along the minus strand of JAUMHE010000084.1, from coordinate 4,580,553 downwards.
CCTCCACGTCTGTCTGGCTGAAGGGTTTTGTGGCCGCTTGTCAGGCCTGGTTGAGTAATTAAAAAGGCAAGCGCAGGCTTTTCTTCATTAAGGGTCCTGAGCAGCACTCGTCGCTCTTGTTCTTGCTTGGGCTGTCACAGAAATTCCTGACATCATTCCTCTGGATTCCTCTTTGTGCCGAGGCTTGCGCTCAGACGCGGTGGGTGAAGCGTTAACTCTGGTTTGATGGTGCTTGCTGTTCTCGCTCGTTCTCCATCTGCTCCATCGCTCCCCTGTGTTCATCTCCTGTTCTCTTCCCAGATGGAGAGATGTGAGAGACGGTAAAAGCAAAGACCGTTTTACAGACCACTGTAGTTCTGCCACTTTACCTCTCTGAGTCAGTTCTGTTGGCAAAGGTATGGTTTCTTTTCATCCGTCCATCTCCTCACACTTTACAGTGGGTTTGTTGTGTTGTGTGTGTCATGTTAAAAAACCGATCCACACTGATCAGACGTTCCTGGTTGAGATGAGGATTCATGTGTTAAATGGCAAATTTTATTTGTGTTCTTTTATATCTGTGAGTATTTCTTTGACTCACAGACTCTGAGCAAATGCTGATGAGTCTGTCCCTCTCAAGCAGACTTGTATTTGTGTTGGTTTCTGCTAAAGTGGCCCGGGGCATCTCAGATGGTGACCTGAGTTTGGCCTCAGCGCTAGACCATACTCACAACGGCCTGAAGACAATAATGGGCTCCATTCTTCATATTGTGGAGTGAAGCAAGCTAGATCCTCAATACCACGACTGAGGTGAGACTCCTGAGCAAGAACTGAACCCCCAACGACTGCCCACTGCTCCGGGTGTGTGTTCACGGTGTGTGTGTGTGTGTGTGTTCACGGTGTGTATGTGTGTGTTCACGGAGTGTGTGTGTGTGCACTTGGATGGGTTAAAAAAATTCACAAATTCTGAATATGGGTCATTATATTTGGCCACATGTCACTTCCCTTCAGTAAATGTCTGTGAGATGCGTTCTGCGTGTTCAGATGAAATACACCTTCATCTATTGATGCACAATTTGTCCAGTTCAGTTTTTCTGTATCAAGCTATACTTCATTGAACACCAAACATTTAAATAAAATTAAAAATTCTATATACACTACCGTTCAAAAGTTTTAGAACAGTAAGATATTTTATTGTTTTTAAAGATGTTTCTTCTGGTCATCAAGGCTGCATTTATTAGATTAAAAATCCAGAAAAAAACTGTAATACTGTGAAATATTATTTCAATTTAAAATAACTGTTTTCTGTGTGAATATATTTTAAAATGTTATTTATTCCTGCGATACAAAGCATCATTACTCCAGTCTTCAGTGTCACATGATCCTTTCAGAAATCAAACAATATTACATTTTTTGGGGGATTTTTAATCTAATAAATGCAGCCTTGATGAGCAGAAGAAACATCTTTAAAAACCAATAAATATCTTACTGTTCTAAAACATTTGAACGGTAGTGTGTATATGATCCCATTTAGACCTGGCATCCAGGCTAGTGGAAATAACTTTTTTTCCCCCTTTTTTTTATGTCATTGGTGCTAAATGGAGCATAGCGACTCCTTGAGACAAAAGTAGATAATATGGCATCATTCTAACTATTGGATCTTAAAACACAACAACAGTGCTTACTGCTGTAAGGTGAAGCTGAGAGATAAAACAATCGATCAATCAATCACTTTTATTTATATGGCACTTTTAACAATACAGATTGTAGCAAAGCACTGAACATTATCAAATAGGAGAATAGAGTGATTGTAATGTATACTGACGAGATTAAACTATTTATTTTTCAAATGCAGAGACAGTCTCTGTAATCAAATCGACGGTAATCACTAGAAATAAGATGTCTTCTGGTGCCCAGCACGTTAAATGAACCAATCCGAAAAGGGTATGTCGACAGTCTGGAAACCTCATTTGATTGGCTAGGAGATGAAGGTAATCCCGCCTTCCCCCTCGCGCTTGCAAAACT
>JAUMHE010000084.1:4560777-4572709 GCA_032359235.1 Enteromius mattozi | reverse complement strand
TACAACCACGATCAGATGATAGAAGCAGGTCATTTGTAACTCTAATTAGAGCAGTCTCAGTACTATGATACGATCTAAATCCTGACTGGAAATCCTCACAGATACCATTTTTCTCTAAGAAGGAATCTAATCAAATCATATCATATATTGCAGTTACATTTACTTTTACTTGCACAGCAATTCAATAAAGATCTCTACTGTATCTACTTCTAACTTTCATCTAAATTTGCAAGCAATGCTTCATGCATTATGAAATTAATGTTTGGTATTGAAAACTGGAACTCTTTTCCTTGCCAAATTTATGCAGTCTGCTCCTGACAATAAAACAACATCAAAACTGAATTACAGCTATTTTATAAATATTAATTTTAAAAATCATATTTGAAATAAAAAAAGTTAAACAACTACAATATTTTTATTAACTTTATTGTTTTATAATCATCTTGTATTAACTAACAGCCCATATGTATAGAAATAATAGAACAGATTATTTAGACTGATTGTCTTATTTTGAGACATTCAGAGTAATAATAAAGCATAATCCTTTTCTGTGTGTGTGAAGGAGAAGTTCCTTACTTAAAATCAGACATCTGAATAAATATAAGAGGTTTAATTCATGTCCTGGTGGTGGTTTGAATGCTCTGGTTTCTTGAAGGCTCAGTTGTGCACTGGGCTGTTTTATGTTTCAAAATAAACTATTACTGTAATTTTATAAAGTTTAGAAAAAAGACAATGTTTTGGCTGCTTAAAGTTTCAATTTAGCCTATACAGACGAATCATCAGTGATTGTTCTATTTTGGTCAAACTAAGTTAAACTTGTTTAGTGAACAGCGTAATTTCTGTGTGGAAATGAACAAATTTGGCAAAATCCAGTGAAAGATGCATGACACAGAAACTTGTGCTGCTTTTACACGCTTGCTTGATGAACCTGTTGGCATTTTTTCGAGTTGGATGTGTGGTCTTGAGGAATGCTGTCCGCTCCACATGAACCAAACGCACCACCAGAGACAATAAGCTCAACAGAAATGATCACTAATTAATTGGTATTGAAAAGGCTGCAAATTTGATGTCATAAACTGACAGTGTTTGCTGCTGAAATCAATTAATGAGGCTGGTGGGTCCATTCACCCGATCTGGGTTAAGTGCTCTGTCAAAGCTGCAACGACCCGCTTCACCCGCTTGAGGAGGAACGGCCTCATGATGTCGGCCAACACAGCTCTTGATTCGTTTTGGCAGGCTGGACGTTCTGGAGGGGACTTGGAGTTTTTTGTTGACTACAGGTTTCCGGGCATAAACGTTTGGTCTCTCTTTGAAACACACATGAAGTGTATTAGCACACCAACAGCGAGCTGGCGTTTTGGCTGGAGCTCCTGAAGGGCCCCTGTCTGCCTGTGCTTTGGCTCCTGTGATGATAGTAACACATGCCCTCTTCCAGAGGCCTTGTCCTCTCTCGGCGGTTCCAGCCCGCTGACCGTATTGTGCTGCCGGACTCATTACTGGCAAACCCACAGCCGAGCGCCATGCTAATAGGCCTGGAGTCGCCCGGGGCGAGCAAAGGGAGGGCTAGCGGTGTGAATGAGGCACAAATACAGAAAGAGGCTGTTAAAAGAGACAGGGAGGAAGTATTATCATTGCCTTTATGGCCACACATTCTTGTTTTTCTCACTCTCTTTGGATTTCAGCAACATCAAGGTTTGATAGTTGCTGTCATTACGCAGCGGGCAGGAGCCCAGTTGGCATCACTGGCAGGCATTTTTTGAGGTTGATGACAGGAGGGGATTTTGTGTCATTTTTGCCTCCATGAAAGGCGCGCACACACACAAACACACTTGTACATTTCTGTTCCTGGTTGTTAGTTTCTGCGTGCTTGAACACTGAAGTTTAAATGTTTTCAGTGAGTGCAGTTACATGCACAACACCACTACAAATTAGTTTATTGTATAAACCTGATAAAGCGGGTTTTTCCTCCGGTTTTGCCGTGAAAACGGACATGCGCAGAAGAATCAGAGAGGCGGTAGAAGTGCGGAGCGGATCGGTTTTTACTTTAGTTATTAAAGTACGAAGTTTAGTTTACATGTAGTCGATTTATTGATTATTTGTTTATGTGATGAACAAGGAGTGAATAGGTTAGAGCTTATTTATTATTAAAAATTAAACGTCCTTATTTCAGTGATCGTAAAGTCGTCTTGTATTGTGTGCTGGGACGCCCGTTCAGATGAGTCTGTGATACAGACTCTGTACTTGTACTTTTTTTTACTTTACAATATTTACAACTATTTTATTTCATATTTCCTTTATTTACGGTCTTCGACTTATCCAAGTACGAGCGCATTTTTTTACAATCAGCATGCTAGGCCTAATAAAATGTAAACTACGTGTACATTTATTTTGCTATTAATACCAGTTCTCCTTAAAAGTGCACACTCTAATTCAAAATGCTATGGGAAATGTTTTAATTCAAACTTAAGTCAATATAAAAGTGTGTGTGTATGTGTGTGCTACTTTCCCACTGGTGGTTAATTGTTGGTCTATCTTTGTGGTTCTAACTTCAGATGAAAACTTAGGCTGATCGCAAAATAAATGATAAACCAGAAGCGACAGAGCGCGGTCACGTGAGGCAATGTTAAACTGATGTTATTAACACTCCCCGCTCGCCCGTACATTCAGAACTCATTCGAAAGCAAGTGAATATCGCGGGTCTGCGGCGCTCAGGCTCTCTCGGTTCGAATCATTCATCACGGGATCCAGGTGGGCCGCGGCACCGGCGAACCGTGGCCTCGTTAAAGAGCCATTATAATGAGGCCACAAAGAGGCGAGAAATAATTGCAAATAAAAGTACGTGATGCAGAAAATAAAAAAGGAAATTAAACAGATGCGCATGTTTTCAGGATCATTGCTTTCGTCCCTTTCATGTGTTCAGTTAAACCGCTGACTGGCGAAAAATATGCAACATAATAAATGATGGTTTTCAACAGGAAAATAGTAAAAACACCATAATCATCCCCGCCAGCTACCCTAGCAGCAGCCTATGTAATTAGGCCTATATGCAAGTTTGATCTATTTAGGAATAATCAGTCGAGCTGTTTGCTCTTGTATTCTGACAATACGGAATATATAATTTCACTTATTAGCTATCATTGTACAAGACAGAGGAAAAGAGGAAAACACACGATTGTAGTTTGTCATGCTTTATTTAATTCAAAATAATTCTGTAGAAATTATTAATTTACATTTGAATAATATAATTAACAGTACAATAAAACGTAATCTCTGAAACTCAAAACTCGTTTAATCACAGAAATATAAGCATGATTAAAAGCTGGACAAAATAGAAGCGAGAATAGAAACATTTTTAAAACGAATGAATCCCCACACGGTTCAGCCCTAATAATCATGTAGAATATAAATGAATTTCATTTTAATAGGGGTTTGTCCTCTCTATATTATTTACAGATTTCCTCAAAACATCACACTTCTGTAATGGTTAGGACTGAATGTTTCGATAGTCCTTTAGTTTATATGATGTCGGATAATGGTGACTGAAGAGAGAAATGTCCGCTTCTTATAGAAAACATGTTATTTATATTGCCTTTAAATATCTGCTGTATGAATGGCGATTCAGCTCGAAAGCAAAATGACCATTTGCCCCTTTCTCCAGTGAAACAGAGGGAGTTACGTCCTTTATAACCTTTTAATTTCTATAAATGATTTGTTTAATTGTGTGGATATAGTTGTGAGTTTTGGTAGTATTTGTGAATCGTGTAGCTGCACTTCAGAATGTTCCTGCTGCTAAAACAACGTCCGCGTTTCTGGCCATGAATATATAAAAACAGTTTGCAGGAATGTCTTTGGCTACAGAAGAAGAAGAAGAAGAAAAAAACGCGGTCAAGAAATAAAGATGTAAACGTGTGGCTGTAAATGCCCTTTAATCGGGCCCTGAACAAAGGACATAAATAGTTTTACAGGCAATAAAAGGTATGGTCCGCCAAAATGTTTTCGTTTTTCTTCACTCCTTGTGTCTTTCGATGAATGCTCCGCAGTAAAAAGAGAAAGTTCTCCGGTTCTCCGGTACTAGAGATGATCGTAAGCGGCGGCGGAGGGCGGCGGCGCGCGGGCGGCGGAACTGTAGTAATACGGAGAACCTGCAGGGGGCGACAATGAGTCCGTCAGTGAGTACAGCGAGTGTCTCTGGAGCACAGAAGCAGTCATCAGCAGCACAGGTATAATTGTAGCAATAGACAACAATACATTTTCTTTTATGCCAAAAATCATTAGGATATTAAGTAAAGATCACGTTCCATGAAGTTCTTTGCATATATCAAAACATTTCTGATAAGTAATATACATTGCTAAGAACTTAATTTGTACAACTTTAAAGGCTATTTGCTCAATATTTAGATTTATTGCAACCTCAGATTCCAGATTTCCAAATAGTTGAATCTCAGCTAAATATTATCCTATTCTAACAAACCATATATCAATAGAAAGATCATTTTTAGCTTTCAGAATTCAGATTGTATATATATATATATATATATATATATATATATATATATAAATATATTAATCCCAATTTCACAATACTATGACTGTTTTGTGGTCCTGGGTCATATATTATTTTGTATTGTAGAAACTTTAGTTAGCCTGCACTGTAATCTAATTAAATCAGGAGCCGGAGGGCAAACGGCCGTCTTGTGACTGTGGCATTATTTCTTTCCACAGAAACGCTTGATAGCCTGAAGACACAAAGAGTTACTAGAAGAAGGTAAACTCACCTCAGAGGACATGTGACTGAAACTTCATGCAATAGTTGAAGGGCACAGCACTCTTATTTGTGTGTATGCAGCTGTTTTTTCCCTCACATGCCTAGTGAATACCCTCTAACTAGATGACCATAACCACATTCGGATGCCCACACTTGCTCACCGGAGAAGTGAAGGTGCTCAGAGACACACTGCTGGACGTACCTAATATGCTGGAGTTGGTGAATCTCCAGGTGTCGCTGTAGGACGTGTAGGGCGCGTGGCTGTAGGTCTGGCCTGTGTATTCTGGACCTGCAGATGAACACAAATCCATTACAAACACATAAACAGGACAATTGCAAGACAACTGAACTCCTGACAGCAGCTTCAGACCCAGACTGTGTGCTGTGTGAGGCGGCTGGAGCTGGAGCTCATCGCTCACTCGCGGTTAGAGACTCTTGTAAAGCATTAATCCGGCGGGCTGGGCAGCTGGACGGCTGCTCACTGATGCATACAGTCAGACTGCTTTAGCGTCTCTCCATCCCTCACTTCCTCCTTTAGCCTTTCATGCTCTCGCCGCCTCCCTCTGCCATTCTTTTTTTAACATTCCAATATCTAATTGGTAATTATGGGAGCCGGATTGAATCCCCCCTTCAGTGAGTAATTGTGTATGAACGCTTCCTCTCAGCGAGCCCACCAGAAAAATAATAAATCAGACCCTCTCATTTCGCGCTTGGCAGGGCAGACTTCATATGAAAAAAGAAAAGTGCATCAGAGTCTGAGCAGCTCTCCTGCCGTTTGCTCCTTAATGGATATACTCTGTACACTTTCCATATAGAGTGTGCATTCATTCACAGGGCTAGTCTTTCCCTCCGTCTCTGTGGGGCCGATGGTCACGATCCCTCTGTGGGGCCCCAGCGGTCGGGTGACAGAACTCCCTTCCCTCCATTTGCCTGGACCTGCTCTACTGCAGCTAACCGGCTACTGATTAACCCACCCGTCCCTCTGTTAATCTCTAACCGGCCTCCCGGCGCTCTCACACGCTCTCTGTGCTCCTCACTTTTAACTGTTTTCAGAGAAACTGCACTGATGTGAACGCTGAATCGCAAAACTAGATTTTTACTTTGAGCTCACTGAGCAGATGTTTTATCTAAATGAGGAGCATCACGAGTCACAGCGAACAGTGGTGAGCTGAAGTCTAAGCTTGAGTAACGATGCAACGCAGAAAGGAAGACAGATGATTTTTTTAATAACTAGGAATTGCAGTCAGTGCCTTTATGGCTGTGGATTTGTTGTGCAGTTACTAGGCTGTTCTGGCTGGTTGCTAGGCGGTCACTGGCCCGTGCCTCCATTAGACTGTAGGCCCGTGTTTTTATGCATGAAATTAGCTTCACAGAAATGCCTTGTAATTTGAATATTGTCTGAACTGAACACATTTCACAACAATTCACTATACTCTGTACACTGAACTCTAAGAACGAAATGGTTCAAGTTTGGTGGTTCAGATACACCCACCATATGAAAAATGAAAGAGATTACATGTGCAATATTTTCTCTGAGCAGCTAGTGTCACTTTAAGTCAAGTCAAGTCACCTTTATTTATATAGCACTTTTAACAATACAGATCGTGTCAAAGCACTGAACGGTATTAGATTGGAGAATAAAGTGTCAGTAATGTATAATGACAAGATTAAACACTCAATTTTCAGTTTTATTATTGAATTCAGAGACAGCATTGTCCAGCTCAGTTTAGTTTAAATAGTATCTGTGCAATCAAATTGACAATAATCACTAGAAATTAAGTGTCACCAAACGAGCAAGCCAGAGGAACCAAAACTCCATCTGTGACAGAATGGAGAACAAAGCCTTGAGAGAAACCAGGCTCAGGTCAGTTCTCCTCTGAGCAGACCAAACAAATTAATTTACAACTTAATGTATTTATTATATTTGTGTTTTTCAATTATATGATTTATTAATTTGCTATAATTGCAATGTATAATTATATAGTTCTATAATTCTAAGTATAATTAATGTATAGTTATAACTTTAATTAACTCCTTCCCCTAATTAGATATTTAATGTATGTCAATGTTGTTTTGGAGCACAGTAAGTCCTCCACATCAGAACAGAAAATGTTGCTTGAATGATTGTGACCCTTGCCGTAACAAACAGCACATGGTACATTAGTAAAGCTGTCTCACCTGCTACCATCCCAGTGATGGTGGACGAGGAGAAGCCGGTCTGCGCCACCGAGGGGATGTGTGGAGGATAACCGGGCAGCATTGAGCTCGCCACATCTCTGCCTGAAACACATCCAGATCCATTAGTCTCGCGGTACCAAACACACCAGACGCCAGGTCACTGCGATGATGGATGCATGAGCGATGCGTGACGCTTTACCTGCGATCAGCGGTGGGCTGCTGAACTGCCCGTGCACTGGAGCATGATGGGAAAATGAGTTGAAGCCATGAGCTAAATGAGTGGCGCTGTTGCAGCTGCTAGCGATGGACGCTGATGACGAGGTGAGCTCCAGGAACGCTGCATTACCGATGATGTTGGGGGAGGGGCTTGAGCTGTTCACCTCGGGTGACATTTCCTGTTTTAGACAGAGTGGGAGGGGCTGTAGAGCTTCTGGGGCGGAGCAAGGGTTGACAGACAGGTGGAAAAATTAACGTATGAATGTTAATTGACGTGCAGCGGAATGGATTATGGTAATCTCACATATGCAAAATGATGACTAATGGTGAATACAACAGTCAAATGAGTTATGGATTTGGGGAATATCGGACGGAGCGGTTTGCTAAATGTCGCTGGACACAGCACTCTGGAAGTGTGTAGTAAATGTGCTTTTCTTCTTGTAAATATCACTCAGACGAGGAAAATAAATGAGGAGGCTTTTACACATGGATTATAGTTATTACCTGCAACCACTGCATATCCCTGATGGGCCGCCAGGTTTCGACTGACCGCTGAAGCTCCTTTACCCTCGTCCAGACTGCCGTTGATAAGCGAGAGAGGATAGAGCGCCTGCAGGAGAGAGAGGGTCAGTAGCTGCAGGTCTGAGCAGTGTCCAGACAGATTTTCCTGCCGTACCTGCTCTGTTTTTCCGGCCACGGTCGTGCCGAAGCTGTCGGAGCTGTAGTGGTGCCTCTCGAAACCACAGTCCAGGTGCTGGGATGGGAAGTGTTCGGTCCTCAGCTGTTTCCGGGGCCCGCCACTGCCCTGAGAGTCCACACTGTGCCGACAGCTCTCCTGATCGCCTGCACAACACAAGTCAGGTTACTTATACAGCGCTTCACACTGTACTGATTGTGGCAAAGCAGCTTTACGGAGTCAAAAGAAAATAAATAGTCAATAATGCAAGAGGACAATAACACAGTCATTTTTCAACTAAAGTGATTCAGTGACGTCATCATCCAGTTCAGCTCTCTTCCAAACAGTGTCTGTGCAATCAGTCAAGTGTCCCCAAAGCAACAGAAGCAAATTAATTATTTTCTGACAACCTTTGAATCACCTTTCTGCAAAACCTGAAAATGTGGCCCAGCAGATATAGATTCCAGCGGTGACGGTCAAAGACTTTCTCCCTCTCACAGACACATATTATCTAACTGCATTTCAATATGTTTATTCTCACTGGAGCCATGCATTCTCCCTATACCCATCTCCTAACGCTACCTGGAATTTCATTCATTGTTTCAAGATCAAAATTATACCTCATGAAAACATGAGTAAGGAACGCCGGAGCAGCATCAGTCAGTATGTCACGGTTCATTTGTTACTAACCCTAACCCTAACTTTGTTATGTTTAGCGTCTGCTATCTGAATCGATGTATTACGGCACAGTAATGCAGGTCGAGACTCACTGTCGTCGTGGCTCCTCTTGCCCTCGGCGCTGGTCTGAGGGATTCCCAGCAGGCCGCTGATGGAGTAGGTGGAGCCCAGAGAGTCCGACTGAGGAGATTCTGGAGGAGTGACAGCTGAACTGGGAACTGTCAATCAAACAAGCTGTTTATTAATTTATTATTTCGCTGAACTGAATCAGACATTATCAGGAAGTGTTAGCGGATGTTCTTACTCAGCGTATGTCCAGGACTGAGGCCTTTGCTGTCCAGAGGAAGGTTGAATGGCTGTTGAACTTTTGTGCGAATAATCCTTTAATACAAAAAGCAGCAGGTTAGCAGAGTTAGTCAAGAAGGAAGGTGAAATGTGCACAAAGAAAATGAAGGACTGCATTTCAGGATTTTGCAGCACACTGATTTTCTGTAGATGAGGTCAGGGGTTGTTACCTGTTGATGGAGCTGACACTGGGCACGGTGTCTCCATCACAAACGCCCTCGGCCAGCAGTCGGTCTCGGATCTCCCACGCAAACATAGTGGGGTTCTGCCTCTTGTACTCCGCTATCTTCTCCACCACTTTAGGTGTCGCCACCTTCGGCTTGGAGCCTCCGATGACTCCTGGTTTAATGCTGCCTGTCTCATAGTACCTAAAACAAAACCCACACGAGTTTCTCTGACTACTTTCACTGCTTCCTTCTGTCAGGCGTCCTCATTCATTTCTGCTATATTTGATCTGCATGTGTTTATCATGCGCTGTGCTGTTTATTGTCTTAAAGATTGTATACTGTATGTTATATGTTATATGTGTATGTTATATCAGGAGAACTTGACATGGCACGGTTACTGTAGAGCAGACCAGCACCACGTTCTTGCAAGTGCAGCTTGATCAATAAATGTGCATCTCTTCAGACTGTGTGTTTGTGTTCGCGTTTAGTGTGTGTGTGTGTGTTGGTATTTGTGGTTTATGGAGACACACATTAGTTTAATGACATGAGTATGAAAGAGGTATTACAATTTGAAGGTGGTTTATAAGGACACTGCCAATGTCCCCGTAATTAAAAAAGGCTTAAAGAAAAAAAAAAAAAGGTGCTTTTTTTAAATCTAAAAATGTGTGTAGTTTCCTGTAAGGGGTAGGTTTAGGTGTAGGGTCAGTGTAGGACAATACCACATACAGTCTGTACAGTATAAACACCATTACACCTATGGAGAGACACCATAAAACATGGAAACACAACATGAGTGTGTGTGTGTGTGTGTGTGTGAGTGTGTTTGGAGTATGTGTGTATTTCATGTGTTCCAGCAGGGCTGCTCTGAACTCTTTACCTGCCCAGGATCTTGCTGACGCAGCCGTGGCTGACCCTCAGCTGCCGGGAGATGTCGCAGGGTCTCACTCCCTGGTGTGCCATGTCCACGATTCTCTGCCGGATAACCTCCGGGAGTGGGCGTCCATTCACAAACATGCCACCTAGTTGATTAAGACCCCCATGACCTGGGGGAGAAAGGACATGAACACACATAAACATCACGCCGACTGTGTGAGACAAACGAACACCTCAGCACAGGTGAGTTTAATTTGCCTCTAACAGAAATCCAGGTTTCTTTGTGTAATCACATCACATGAACACACAGTGTAGAGAAAAAACCTGTCCAGATTTGACAGACCCGACAGAAAAGGAGTCACATGACCTAATAGACCGAGGTCTTCAGCATCTCCTGTGTTTTCTTAGTTTCTCTAAACCCAGCAAACACTTCTGCTCTAGACCGCTCTGTGCCAGTTTTCTGGAAAAGCTTCCAGATCTGTATCTCATAATCCAGTGGGATGTTCTGGAGAGTATTTGCCTTTTACTGCATTTGTAACATATTTGTTTCTTTCAGTATAAATAACTTTACTAAGGTAATTAAAACTATGAAACATGTAAAAGTTTATTAAAGGAAAATAATGATGTTATAATGAAACTCATCCTTTGCAGTGAAATAATGGAGAGGGGGGCTTACGTGTAAAAATGTAAACACGATGAAGGAAACTATTGCACAGTAACAAGTAGGCCTAATCATTTTTTCATCATTATTACCCTTGTTTTTGCTTTTAGTGTCTGGTTAATTAATGGATTTGATAATAATAATAAACCGCAGATTTCAGTGCTCCTTCTTCGTGTTTTCGCGCTGGGCTCTTTTGTGACGAAATTTGTCTGCGCTGTGTTTCGTGCTGCGCCGCACCAGCGACTCTCACAAGAGCCTCACTTTTAATTTAACCCATTCAGCCTCTTCTTCCCCTTTTGCTCTTTTGCAGCTTTCATTTCCACATCAAACGACGCTATTAACGGTGTTAGCGGAGTGTGTCAAACCCTCCTCGCCAAGAGTCAGCAAGCGACAGGATATTAAAGCAGAGAAACCCCAGGAGAATACACACACACACACACACACAGAGAGAGAGAGGGAGATCTAAATAGTGACCTTTCATAGATTTAGTTCTTTTCTTTTTCTTTTCTTTTTTTATAAACAGCTAGTTATATAGCCTAAACATCAAAATCCTAACCTAACAGAAAACTTTCACAGATGAGGACACATGACATTAACACTTCTGTGTACAAATGGGTTCCAAAATGCTCGTTTTGTGTATAATGCGTTGGCAGTATTTTATATAGACACAACCATGCCGATGTAAAAATAGGCCTATTGAAAAATACACGTGCAGATTCTGAATGCTTTGCTAAATTAAGTTGGTTTTACCTTCACTTTACCGCGGAAAAATATCATAGCCTATATTGTTAAATGGTTTTAATTGTTTACTTAGATTATTAATAGGGTTTTTAAAATACTAATGTGGTTTTAGCTAACTTTTTAATTAATTATTTACAAAGAGCTTCACTTGTTATAGGCTTTTGCAAATATTAAATAATCTGTTCTGATGTTATAAACACTTGGTCTGTTTTACACAATTATTTCGGTACGCAATGAAGGAAAAGAAAATGAGACAGAAATCCAGCAAATTCGGACTATAATAATTTTTCGATGATCAACTAAAAATATAAATTACACATTGTAAATTAGTGGGGGGGAGACATGGAAAGTGAAACGTTGAGCTTTAAAAAAAAATTAGGGGCAAAAACCTTCTCCACAGACAGTGCTATAGGATATATACAATAAAACATATAGCACGCGAAAGCAAACTTATAAAACGCACAATTAATAGGTTAATATGAATAAATACGAATACATTAGTTTTCATGTAGCCTAAAAAAATAGAGGAAATCAGGAAAGCAGATTTCGGGGCCGAAAAAACAAAAACAAAACGACGTCTGTAAATTGTAAAGAAAATTGTAAAGAAAAAAGTGTGTATATATATATATACA
>JAUMHE010000084.1:4544420-4560739 GCA_032359235.1 Enteromius mattozi | reverse complement strand
TTTTTGTATATATATATATATATATATAGAATAGAGAATATATAAGTTTATTCTCAGTTTATAGGCCTATATATATATATATATATAAAACTGAGAATATCAGTATCAAGCTTATTGTCTGAATGTCGATATGATGTCTATATCACTAAAATACCGGCCGAATCCCTAGATTTGTGTTCGATGTCTGTTTCTGGAACAGCTTTACTCTTCTGTATAAGGCTCTTATTGTTGAACTGCAGCTAATGTAAGCCATTAACCTCTCATCGAAAAGTCAATATCTGTGCGAGTAAAGACTTCCAACTCTTTCTTCTAAACTGCATTCGGTAGATAAACTAATTAACTACAACAAAACAATCCCATTTAATATTCCACCCAGTCGGATTTATGAATGTGAGAAGATCTCACTTTGTCTTGTTATATATCAGAAAGTATTCCTCGCTTACACCCTGGAAATACATGTTCCTACAATAGCTGATGACACGACGCTTTCTATAATAAACTTATTCTAAAAAATAAAAATAACAATTTCTATATTTCTCTTACGATTGATGGTAAATTAACAGTAGCTATTTGTAAAGTTAATCAAATAAAATGAGCGGTTCGTATGATATTCGCTGAATAGTGTCTTGAACTCAAACCACTGCTGAACATTGCGTTGCTGTAGGCTATAGTCTAATATTATGTCTAAATTAATGTATGTCGTTATTGCGGCATTTGTTTTTCATTTCCTAGACATTTCTACAGATTCCGTTGTAGATTTCAACATAACTCGTTTATTGTTTTTACCTCGCCCAGTTGTGTTGGACATTTCTCAGAGAAGTCTTGGTCTCTTGATGTCCTGGTTATATGTCCAAGTGTCCACTCTCACTTAATTTGCTGTGTTTTAGTCCATATGAGGTCTTGCGTGAAAATATTCCTGCGTGGATAGTTTTATTCCCTGCAAAAGGACATTTTATGGTGAACCTGACAATTACGGCTATTGTTATATCTGTTATTTAATATTTCTTAATGACTATTTGCATCAAACAGCCTCGATACTTAAGCACTCTATGTTTAGTCGATGAGTTATTAACGACAAGCTCCTCGTTTTTTAAGAATTACTCAGAGATCTAGCTTGTTTTACTGCGTGTTACAGGCCTGCTGTAGAGCACAGAAGTTGTTGGCTGAACAATCTGCAGTTATCAATAAGTTATCAGCTGCCGACCCCATCAAATCCATGCGCAAAATCATATTCAGTGCATTTTAGGCATGTTTTACCTTTTGAAGAAGAAACGCTTGTCAATATCCGACGGCTTTTATCCAATGTCACAGAGTCCGTTATGAACATATGTCTGCTCTCTGGGATGGGTTGGAGTTTCTCCGTTATAACGGAGCGGTAAGAGCGGCTGGCGGTAGACGGAGGTTTTATCGCGAATCGCGTCGATCATTGGACGCGGCGGACTGGGGGGCGGGGCGTGCAGCGTGACGTGAGCATCGGGGTGTGGTCCAGACCAAAGCTCACGGATGGATGATTCTGAGGGATCAAGCGCTTCCAGAACACAACAAAACACCGAGCGATACGTCAACGTTTACGGAAATATTTGTCAAGGATCGGGCTTGTTTTCGTTCACCCCCTCAGTGATTAGATGCGACGCGCCTCCCGGGGCATCGTTCACACACAATTGGACTCATGATTTGCTGTAATCTGTTATTATGTCATGACAAATACCTGATCCTTTACTTGATGGATACCAGCACTTTACAGCGCTTTACCACAGCTCTCTGCTGACAGAGCCGGCGACAAATAATAATAATTACCGCACTCTCAACTTATTTCATTTGGTGTTGTTGCTATTATTATTATTCTAATTAGCACATTGTAATATTATTATTATTATTATTAGCACATTATATTAATAATAATTAATACTAGTAATAATAATAATAATGTTATGGTTCTTTCTAATCGCATGCAGCTAAGTCTTTAGTTCTGCATGAAATTGGTCTTTTTGCTGTTTTTATTGGGCTGTTTTGACACTTGAGAGCGGCTCCCTGTGAATAAACTAACTCTCAGCAGGGGAACTGCATCTTCACACAACTTTAAAACAAACAGAACAACCCGAATTACTCATTTATGACACCCGTTGTTTGGCCTTTGCCATATGGCGCGTGGCAGTGCAGAAGAATTTATTGGCACATTTTGACACCAAACATTAATGAAGAAGAGCTAAACGTGGACGAGTGTTAATACAATGTTTCGTTGGATTCTTTACATGGCTGTCGTACGATTTTGCTAGCATCTAATTAAACCACATTAAACGACTGAAAAGAAAAATAAGACGGGTCAAACGCACTCCATATTCTTATCTTGTCATTCCTCTGAAAGTTCTATCATTTCATTCATTCACATTCATGCCTTCCCCCGGTGCGTACTGTAAATACAGAGAGTCCAGAACAAAGTCCTGGTGTTTCCCGATAAATACAGAGTAAAGAGAATCGCAGTAAATGGAAGCAGAAAATTCCTTTCTTAAGTGCAAAAAGAGCGAATGAAGAACAAACGCCCGAGGAGAGGGCAGAGAACGAGAGAAAGAGACAGAAACAGAGGTTACCGAAAGTTTAACAAGGGATTAAACCCACGAGCGATAGTTATCTGCCTTTTAATAATGTAATAGATGTTAGGACTGAATTAATGATGCATTAAACGCCTAAAAGTAGTTAGTTGTTTCTTTAATGGAGTAACCACTTATGAGAAGTGATTTGAAGCCAAAGAAAGAAAAACTCGATACTCCGAACTGATTTTTGTTGGTGGCTCATTCACAGGCCTAGAACACCCTGAAATGCATTTGAGAGAGTTCACAATTTTGTTGCGACCAAAACCAAAAGTCTTTTGAAACAAACCGATCAGCGTTGTTCAAGTGTCAAGAGTGAGTTATGGTTGAACATGGTTGAAGTTAGGGTTAGTCAGAGACAAAATATAGTGTAACAATATTTCACTTTCATCCTCTAACTGTTTTTAATTATATCTCAGTATATATAATGTTTTAAAATGTAAACTGAGGCTATATCTGTCGACGGCTGATTTATCGCATTGATTTTAATGGACAGATGTCGTGTGCGATTACGTTTAAAGAAATATTAGCAAGGTCAGTTTATGGTTTACTGGGAGAAAGTTTCTGTGAAACTTACATTGATAACACTGGAAATATCGACACTCAAGGGTTATTTTTGCGTTCATCAGGTTTTCCTTGTGTTTGCCTTTAAACACTTCGCATAACCTGCACGAAGGCCTATACTCTTATAAAGCCTGCAAACGCATAGCATTTTATTTTTAAAGACTAATTGTTTAACAGGACTTTGTGTGACAGAATAATAATATTAATATTAATTTTAATTATTATTATTAATATTTAGTTTTCATAGATGTTCATATTATGAAATGTAGCCTATCTGAAAGCTTGTAAAGCTGCTAAATCAGTTTCCTCTCGCCCTTTTTCTCCTTCCCACGGCGATCAAGATAAAGTGCAGGCTCGGGTGTGTCCGTATGGAAATCAGAGGGCAAAGGTTCATGTTGTTGCATCTTTCAAGTCCAAACCGATCAGAAGATCTGAAACAATGCTTCTGTTGTCGTGCTGTCATCCACTTTACCTCATTATACATCGGTGACTGCGGGTTTAGGGCAATTTCATTTTATTTTATTTTTAAGCTAATTTTTTTTTGTGGTGTTTTACGAATCTTTGGAAAATATGCAGCCTAACCCTAACTTCGAACAATGACTATGCGTGATTTTTGATTTATGTTAAATTATGCTTAAACTCAAACTAAACAATCTTCATATGTCATTTAAGCAATTATTTGTTTCATTATGTGCTCTGTATCGTGTTTCTAGTGGTTTAAAACATGGTTTTAAAAAGAGCAACATAAAGCTGTAATTTAGGCGTCAAACTGATCGTGTTTGACTTCGTACATGATTCGTGCTTATTTATTAGATCATAATAATTCGATCTTAAAGCATATATAGTGAAACCCATTAGTTATTCGTAAATTTGTGTTATTCTTCATCATCTGACAGATACGCTTTAACAGCTCATAACTCACAAATGACACACAACACTAATTTTGTGTTCTTTTGTATTTTTTCTTTTTTGTTTTGTTTTGTTTTTTGTTCTACAAAATGGTAATAATTGAAATGTAATTATCAGTCTATTCCACTGATTTTGAGACCGTCTCTTGTCTTTACAGTGGACCATATGCATTTCAGGCAGACACAGATTCTCTCCTGTTGTGTGGCTTTTCTTCTTCTTCTCTTTCCCTTCTTTAACCATCTGTTTTCAGCTCTCTCTGTTCTCTGCTCATCCCAGTCTTCCTGGTGTTTTGTGCGCTGTCGCCCCCCTCCATCTCTGTCTGCTGGTCCAGCCCTCAGCATTGTTTAGTCTCTGTCTCCCATTTCCGCTTTGGCCTGCGACCTCTGACCCCACACCCTGTTCTGATTGCCCCCTGTTTCCTAGACCTGCTCCTTCCTTTATTAGTCGCTCGCCCCTAAAGTTTGGGGGTCTAATAACTGTTTTAGAGAAGCCGTGACAAAACCTCAGCAGGCCGGCCATTGTACGTGCCACAGTAATGTGAAGGCATTATAAACCCATTAGCAGGAGGACTGAGCATGTGGGGTGTTTAAGAGTTTCATCAGGTTCGAGGAGTCCAGGTGAGATTACAGAGGCCATGATGGAAGTACAGAAGAGTTAGTCAGTCTGCTATCACTAGAGAAATGCAGAGGAAATCATTCTCAGTGTACATCAATAAAGAGTTTTGGTGTATTGACATGTTCAAGGAATTCAGTCTTATTTTGTGACTGATAAAACGGAGATGAGCTAGATCTGTTTGTACTCTGCTGCTTGACTTTTTGCCCAAATCATCTTTTTTTTACAGAAAAAATAAATTATATAGTGTCATTTTGCATTTGGATGTCAGCTTGATTCAAACATAATGGTGCATCACACTTTGACTCTGTTTTGTGTTTCCCCTTGATCTGTGCTTCGAATGCTCCCTAACGTCAACAGATCTTATAATTTGGAATTTTTGTATGAACATGCAAAGAAAGGTGTAATAAGAGGATATAAAACAGAAATCAGAGGTCAGACCTTTTCATATTTAATATGAATGTGTGAGGCACTGAAGTGATGTGGTCAGTGTAACTGCTGGCTGTCAGTAAAATACAGAGCATAAACACACCATCGCTGTAGAAACTAAAAGACAGTAAATTTGATGCAGCTTAACTGACAGGAAAATAAACACAGATGAAGACGCCTACAGTAAGATGGGCTTTCATCTCCATAAAAATTAGAAGTAACACAACCCTGAACTTTAGTTGAGAGAGTTTAAACGAGCACTTCATGCTGGAAGATTCTGGCTGATAAAACCCTCATCACATGAGTTTACAGTGAGAAACATGAGCGTCTCGTTCTCTCTGCTTCAGTCAAATATATTCATCACCTCTACGCAGTAAAACCGAGCCACGCTTTATATTCCAATTAGCGGTCGATGCATTTCAGAGTCGTTAAGTTATAACAAGGGAGTTTTTCCCCCGTCACACGAGCGTCTGCAGGAGATTTACTGCAGGAAACCCTGTGGAGAAATCCACTGAGCTTTACAAACACTCTCGTGTAAATTCAGCGCAATTAGGCCTTTATAGTCCCGTAACTCTCCATCAAATGCTTGTCAGTGTGTTGTTTGTTGAGGGCAAGAGAGAAAATTGGATTCGCTGACCTTGGTCGAGCCCTGTGATTATATAAACCCTCTTTCACAGCTCCTCAAGAATGTCAGGTCAATGTGTGACGAGAGTTTTACGAGAAGATCGCTCACACTCTTTGGGTTTCGCTCATCACTTCAGCAAGTGTTTGGGTTAAAACTGATCAAACATGAGATGATGGTTTTATTTGAGACTTCAGAATCACAGCTAATAAGACTGAAACAGATTGAATTAGAGACACATGCAGAATACCAGAGAAATGCAACACGTTTGAGTGAAATGAGCATTAAGTCATTAGATCTCCAGTTCTCCTGTAGTCTCATAGGGATAGGGATCACAGTGGACCGTTGTGGACGTGACTGAGATTGTGTGTGTGTGTGTATGTGTGTGTGTGTTCACTGTACACATATAGACACAGTGAGAGCGACCGAGGCGTCTCTTCAGTGCGTCTCGAATGTGTCGGAGTGAAGGCTGAATCTTTTCCTTCAGTGACTCTATTAATTTACCTCATTTATCTTAAACCCCACATACATACTCACAGTATCTGAGTGTGTGTGTGTGTGTGTGTGTAAAAGAGGATAAAAACACAACTGCTTCCCTTTTCATTCCCAGAGGACAAATCCGTAGCGGAAAAACTCATTTTCCTGCAAATAGTTTGTCAGTTGAGCTAGAAGAAGTGATAAATTATCACAGACATTTGGAGAGAGAGACAGAAAGAGAGAGAGAGACAGCAGCACTGGAGCAGTTCTCTCTCCTCTCTGTCCCCGTCTTCCTCTTTTCTTTATTTAAGAGCACTGAGAGTCCACCTCACACCTGTCCATCTGTCCTTCTGTCTGTCTGATATACAGTGAAGGGTTACGCTGTGACTTTCCCTCCCAGATGATGAATTGGCGGCCAGCAAAATGGATTTGTTTTCAGCACATCAAAGCAACAATAATTTCAGAGTGGGATTGTGGCGGATGATGGATGGTGCTGTAGAGACACATTGTGCTGTTACTATAAATGCTGTGGAAATAATCAACAGTTGTTTTGCTAGTTCAATAACAGACACCAGTCATGATGAAGAGAGGAGGATTCACAGGTTTATCAGTAATGAAGGGTCCACACGCTCCTCGTTCAGATGGCACGACTTTAGCAATTTAGACTTAATCTAAACTAATTTATTTTGTCTCTGCAGTTGGGTTAGCAGGTAAAATCTGTGATTTTCATGAAAATGCATCGCATGAACCTGCTCAGAGATGCAATGTTCGGCTCTAAAGTTTGATTGACATGTTGTAAAACAATACTGACCAGGGCTGCGATTTCCACACATCAGTATAACTCTATCTTTAACTATTACCATACATTATTGAAGAAACTAGTCTTATCTGTTTCCTGAAATGGATGGAACTTTGTCACACATCCTTCATTCAAATCACATTGCTGGTAATGATGTCAAGCTCGTGATAACTTCTTATTAATCAGAGATCAAATTAAAGGATTACTCCACCCAAAAGTGAAAATATTGTCATTAATCATCAAAAAATATCTTAAAAATATAATCAAAAATATCTTAAATTATGGGGGTAAGTGATTAATGACAACATTTTTATTTTGGGGTGGAGTGACCCTTTTAATATCAGATTATTGGTATATTTAATCCACATGGCATCTAAGGACTTTTTGTTCTCCGATATTTTTCTTTATTTTGTGGGTTTCTCTTAGTATACAAATGCACATTCTTCAAAAACAGTGCTTTAATTATTCTAACTAATTCAAAGTCGTAGAATTAAATTTGAAAGAAACTGCACCAACTGCAGTGTTCGTTTTGCTGTGTGTGTTTGGGTCTGCTGTTCCCCTCGGATGAAATAAACACGCTAATGGTTCTGGGAACTAGGCAGCAGGGTCATTCCTGGAGGAGCAGGTTCTCTCTCGGTTGGGTTCCTGGTTGGGTTCGCACCAGCAGCAGGAATTCTCTTTATTCCCGGCATTTATGTCAAAAACCAGGGATCAGAGCTGTTTTGATTACAATTGACGCGATTTAAAGACCATTGCAGTCTAAACTAAACTTGCAGTGTTACATATCATCGAGAAAGAATACAAGAAGTCATTGCTGTTATCAATGTTTTCCATGTTCTTGGAGTAAATCTTTACAAGGCTTTTTTTTACAAATACCGGGTGGCCTGTGGTTTGTGTGCGTTTGGCCAATCAGCGTACACTTACGTCACTGATTAGGGTCAGAACTGTTTTAGACCTTGCTCTGAAGTAAGAGTTTATTTTTGTTTACTAAGCTTTAATTCGTTCAAACACGCCAAATATCGGGTACTTTCACCAATAGTTCTAAACACTACGAAAAGATTCCCCCCGTGCGAAAGCCCCTAAACCTTCAGCCCTAATAGAGACTAACAATTAAACACTCTTTGAATGCTCTGGTTCTCTTCCCCATCAGCATCTGTCTGTCTGTAACTGTGATACGAGTCTAATGTCTGTTCAGTTTTGTTATGACCGTTTGTCCTGCAACAATGAACAGTTTTCACTGCAAACGCGCATTAGCACAGAGGATATGACATCATCATCATCATCATAACCATAAACGGGATGATAATCGCCATCATCACAATAAAAGTTATAATCGCGCATGTTCGCTGAAAGCAATCCGGAGGTTTTAGTGGCTCGTGTTCGCCGGAGACCATATGCGGCGCTTTCTGCGCCTAAATACTGCGCCTTTCTGTGTATTTTTGTGTCTCCGCATTGTTTGTTGTGTGGAGCTCTGGGCCTGTTTTTAACAATATCTCTTTTACTCTCGTACCCTCTCTCTCTCCGGTGATTGATGGAGTGAAGCAGGAGCGCGGAGCGGCGTGTGGCCAGCGGTCCGAGACACACAGAGAGAGAGAAGGAGCGCAGGAGCGGGAGGAGCTCAGCTGAAAGCTGCAGACTTAATTCTATGCATCATTAAACAGTCTCACTCAATGCAACATCCCCTATACATCATCCACGCTCAGTAAACACAACGATGACATTACATTAGCAAGCGCAAATGAATTTTCTTTTTAGAGGGAAATTGAGAATACTCTCTCTCTCTCTCTTTCGTTTTCTGCTTTTCCTCTGCTGCACGTCACACATGCTCGCTGCAAAAACGCACAGCACTAACCATTAGAAGAGATATTTAACTGAACACAAACGCTGTGCTCGTCTCTGTATCTGCGGAACAGACTCAGGTCTGGCGCTTACAATCTCAATACTAAAAACGCTTTTCTGCAGCTGGACACAAGAGTTCATCATAAAAATCATCCAGATTCTGTAACACAGCTATAGTCCTTAATTCAAAAGGACCTTTGAAAGCTCCCCTTCGTTGCTTAAAATAGCAAAATAGGGATATGTAATAAGAACTTTTTCCTTTATCACCTAAACGCAAGAACACGAAGCTTCTTTTAGTTTAGCATGTTTTTTTTTTTAGATGAATTTTTTAGTGTGTTTTGCCTTTATTATGGTCCCGCAGTAGAGAGCATTCGAACTCGGGACGCCGTAACACAACAGCATTATATCAGTGCAATCTTATCAGAGCAGATAGTTTAGTAGTCAGGTCACTCAGTAGTGAACAACAATCCACCTGAGATCCTCTGAACGACAGGTTGGAGCACTTTTTCTTTGTTCTTTGTCAGTACTAGATACTGTTCAGTGTTTTCCTGACAAACTGTTCTTTTATGGGTATGACAGCTGATCTTTTAGATCTGGAAGCTTCTGTCATGATCAGGGCTCCGATGATGATGCCCACCTCCTTCAGTGGCACAGACTGAGGAAAAAACTGAACAGTAATTATTAATAGGGACATTACAACCCATTATAGGCATAAGATTAATAAATGTGTGTGCAATAAAGAAATAGGCCAAATACAGCTGAATTATAATTTTATAACAGTAAGTCTAAAGTGATTTTTAATAAATATGTTGATGAATTTGAAGTATACTTATTATGAAATAAATGTATTTGGTAACACTCCTCAATAAGATGTCATCTGTTAACATTAGATCATGTGTTAACTGACATTAATGCATTAATTACAGTATTTATTCATCTTTGTTAATGTTACTTCATAAAAATACAATCATTCATTGTTGGTTCACATTAACTAATGTTACAAGACACAGCTTGTGATTTTAGTAAATGCTAAAATTAGAATTAACTAAGATTAATAAATGCTGTAGAATATTTATTGTTTATTCTTAGTTCATATTTACGAATGTTGTTAATTAATTAACTACTGAACCTTATTGTAAAGTGTTACCAATGTGTTTTAAATAAATGATGGCAGTCTTACTGGTGAAGGCTGTGATCTGTGAATGAATTGGGCTTCAAAGCAAAGCAAACTTTTAGTCAAGAGCCTCTGGGCTCTGAATGTGAGCTGAAGCTCTTTCTCTATCAGACGTGTTGGAGCTGATTGTTCATCTGATCCGACGGCCCGCCGTGTGTTTGTGTGGTGACATGATTCTCTGGACGCAGCACCAGAAAGTGTCTCTTTTTTGTCGCTTCATTTCCTACTTAGGCCATGTTTGACGCTCCCGTCTTATTCAGACTCGGGCAAATGCATAAATTACAGGCCTAATCAATTGAATAATTATGTTTTTATTGCACACATTATGTCTTTTTCTCCCTAAAAGTGGAAGGCCTGTCTTTTCTCTAAAGTTGACAGAATCCATTAAGAGCGAGCTATAGATCATCACATCTGTCTCGGCGTGTTCGTATATATATCGCCCGGCTCGTTTGGAGAATATCGAATCGGTTACACTAAAGTAACCCCCCGGATTTGGCCAAATGTAAAAATCTATTTCTTTCATGCATGCGTGAGGAGCTGTCATCGCGTGCCGTAATGACGGATGGCGGCGGTTCTCTCTCGCGGCGGAGGTGATAAAGAGTCAAAGCGCAGACAGACAGACCGACACACGGCCGGGGAAATGGAAAAAGATCCTTTCAAAAATGAGGATGATCAGTCAGCGAACAGGACTCCGTGAGCGATGGCTGCAGTCTCTCGGCCGGAGTCAGAGGTCAGAGAGGAGTCAAGATCGTGACCTTTGACCTGCGGCAGGCCCATTGATTCTTCATACATCTGCAAGCAGGTTCCTGGGAGTTGGGAAATCGTAATTAGGATGTGAAAAATTTTAAGCCTTAGGTGTGTTATTCATGCATTGTGTGTTTTATTATCCTCACAACTCTACAGAGAACGACTGCTCGTTTCAAGTGTGAAGAATTTTGATCTACACTGATCACTTTTTATTGACACACACTCAGAAGACCGCTCAAAACAAATGAGACAAAAAATCAGAAAGGTAAAGAAGAACATGCCACTGATACACAAGTTTCCCAGAAAGACTCTCTTTAAGTGGTTTTGTTGTGTATTCTGTGTTAAATGCTCCAGCAGCTCTCTCTTCTCACTCCCCCATCCCAATCCTCTATCTCCTCATCTGTCTGTATCTGAGGCCTTCAAACAGAGCTCTGGGGCCCCGCTGGAGCCCCGCTGGGCCCGTCGGACCGTCCCTGACCCACGCTGAGGTGCGATCTCTGGCCTCCCACGCAGCGTTTATGGTCTGGGCAGCGCTTTGCTTTTATCAGCGGATGATGATGGGGATTGTGGCATCGTCTCTCAGTGGGACTGTTATGACACTATAAATGGAGCAGAGTTTGATTGAACACACTTTACAGCTCTGGATGGTGTGAAGGAGTTTGGCTGCAGTTACTGACTTTACTTGATGTTGAAGGAAAACTGCTTGTTTACTGAGAATTAAATTCAGTTGCCATTGGAGGATTTCTCAAAGCATTAAGCAGAACTTCAGCAGCACATAAAGTAAACGTGATATTTATGGCACGTGTCCTAACAGTAATCTGAGTAGCGCATAAAAACAGTCTTTCCATAAAAGAGAGCTCGGGCCCCTTGTTAGTCTTTTGCGCACAACTTTCAACACAACACTTTCTCTATTCTTCACAGACAGAAGGAGAAGAAAAGGAAGTACAGGGTAATGTTCTGTCAGTGTAAATCCTAATGATGAGGAGATCATGAGAGCGTGTGAAGATCTTCACCTTCAAAGAGTTTAATGTATCAGAGGAACTGAACATTATTCCACATACTACAGCTGCTTTACAAATGATTCCACACTGATTTGAGCTGAAGCCTCTGAGTACAGCTACGAAGGAATAATACTAAGGAATAATACTTTTTTTGCCTAAAATATCTCAGTTTTGGGTTTGTTTGTGTGTGAAGACCGATCGGTATATGACATTTGGTATATGAAAGTACCAAACAGATGGTTTCTTTGCTTTCAAAACGCTCTTGAGGTACTTTGATCATTCTGAGCCGCGCTGCTATAACACACTTAATATGTACGAGTATTTTCTCATCACTCTGACCGTAGATCCACCTTCTCACACACCATGATTGGTCCATTATGTACAATGCTTGCATGTTATTAGTCAAACTACTTCATTACCTTTAGCAAGCATGAAAACAGGAAAACAAACCTAAACAAACCCTGGACAT
Source organism: Enteromius mattozi (assembly GCA_032359235.1). Taxonomy (NCBI): domain Eukaryota; kingdom Metazoa; phylum Chordata; class Actinopteri; order Cypriniformes; family Cyprinidae; genus Enteromius; species Enteromius mattozi. The sequence goes on along the minus strand of JAUMHE010000084.1, from coordinate 4,548,509 downwards.
GTTCAGGAAAAATGGTCATGCAGAGTAGTCTAAACAATATTACTGAGTTCACATTTTAGATAAGTATAATATTGTGCATCACATCTGAGAATAGTAATATAGTAATAGAGATAGATGAACCCATACTGTCCTCTTGTGTTCATTACACACCTGTCTTCACACACACACATACTTGCATTTGTGGTTTACGGTAACTCTCCATAGGTGTAATGGTTTTTATACTGTACAAACTGTATGTGGTATTGTCCTACACTGACCCTACACCTAAACCTACCCCTTACAGGAAACTGTGTACAGTTTTTGAATTTAATCAAACACCGTTTAGTATGTTTTCTAAGGCTTTTGTTTTTGCGGGGACACAGGAAGTGTCCTCATAAACCATGTTTACATTGTAGTACCCATGTCATTATACACATTTGTGTCCTCGTAAACCACAAATCCCAACACACACACACACACAGCACTGAGCTGATCATCAGTGTCATGTGATCTAGTCATGTGACTGACATCCTGTACACCTGGCATTAACGTGTTTTTTGTGTTTAGCGGTACATACAGGTGTAAACAGGGTCTGAAACGTTTGGTGATTGGATCACTGAAAGCACGGTAATGAAGGTGGTGTGTGTGTAAAGCCCAAGTATGCTTCGGCCCGTATGATTCTGCTCTGTTTAGCACACTGTTGAGAACACAAGCCTTCAAAGTACAGTACACTCTGACTGTGAGCATGGAAAGAAAAACCTGTTCCTGGATCAACATTATTGTCCAAAAACATAGAACAAAACCTATCCATAATCTATTCCTAAAATCAGAAGAAAACGATAGTTATTGAATAACAAGAAGCACCTAAAAAGGACATTTTCTGTAAAGTTATCCTTAAGTTCTGATTGGTTGCTTGGAATGATGTTCCAGGATTAACAAGGATGTTGATCCAGGAACATTTTGCACTTGCTGAAGTCACGTTCACTGAATTACAGTCTCTGTTTAACAGAGTTTGAACACAGGCACTTGGCACTTGGCACTTGAACAGTAGAAAGTTTTGTTCTTTCTCTTCAAAGTTATGAGCAATGAAAAACATAAGATGTGCATCTCTTAACCCCTCAGACAAGCACTCATCAGTGCTATTGTTGTCTTCAGTAGCAGCACTCACTAATTAGTAAACAAATGCAAGGTGCCAATGTAAGCTGAGCTGGGTTCATGTGCTTAAACATGAGAAGACTGAGAATATACTGTGATGATGACAAACTCTGCATCATGCACACTGTACGCAAAAACCTAGCGTACTGTAAAAACAAGACTTTGAGTTAAACACTCATATGTCCTGAATGAATCCTGGACTTCAGGGAAGCTCTGTCTACTCACCAACACTTGATCGTGTGAGAAACTGCAACAAAACTTAGCTTTCTAACTTCACTGTAATGAGCACATTAGTACATTAGTGTTCAGCGCTTCTGTCAAAGTGATGAAATAATCTGAAAACACCAACACAAGTGGTGACTGATGACGCATTTGCAATGCATGTTAATAGCAGGTGGAGATGTCATTAATCATTGGCATTGTATGTTGACAGACCCTGACAGTGTTAACCAGGACTTCAGGTGTGTTTGATAAACGAGACCTGCACAAGAGGCTCAACTTCTCCAGGACAGGTTTGAGAAGCACTGATCTAAACCATTATGATCTGAATGAAATCACAACAAGTAAGTGTATTTATGTATGTAAAACATTAAGAGTATTAAAGCATTACTGGATATTACAGGACAAACTAATGTGCTTCCAGAGAATGAAGAAATAACCTTCAGAAACTCATGGCTGTCTGAAATCCCCCTTACATTTGTACCAAACCATATTTAGTGCACTCACTCAGTCCCATAATGCATTTCAGTAATGAGCTCAAACAGCAGAGTATGGCTCTCACATGGACAGCATCATGGCTTTGATTGCCTTGACTGCAATGAGTACAGTAATGCTCAGTCTATAAAACTGTTTACCTTGCAGGTTTGTGAAATTTTCCTTTTCTAAATTGCTCTCCGCCCCAAAAAAACATCTAGTGAACGTTAAAACTTTTTTTGCAATATATGGGAGTTTCCATTGACCGTTTATCAGTTTGTACAGTTTGAAGGGTAAAGGACACACTGAACTGAGAGTGAGGTTTGGCTTTAGGTGTGCATCAGTCAGCCCTGTGACATGACCAGAGAAATCTTCAGAAAGGTAAACCCCGCGCTGAGGACTATATGTGTGGAACAGAGCAGGGAATAGTGAATGAGAGCAGCACCAGAAGCCCCTGGTATAGATCCGGACTGCTCCTGGAGCTGTCTCCTCAATCCTACACACTTGATTCAGACCATCAGATCATTAGTAGAGACTCCAAAATGCATGTCAGACAGAAGAGACGTGCAAACCTGCAGTGTTAGGGCTCCAGGAGTTCTTCTGGAAAGTGTTGTCTTTCTTTCTTTAGTCTTGTGTCTCTATAATGAAGAGCAGCTCTTGAAGAATCAAGAATCTAGAACAGTTTTCAGTCTCCTGAGAAACATAGACACCTTTTGAAACTATTTTTCTGGGTTAATGGTTAAATTAAACTGTAGTCATCAAAGATATGAGTAATTAATCATGAAATGTACACAATCTAACAACAATTTATTAGAAGTGTAACATAAATTAGACTGGAGCGTATACTTCTGTTCTTTTCTGAATCTGTGCGCTCAGCAGATCTCCTCTCCATCTGTCTGAATGCTGTGTGTGTGTGTCTCTGTGTGTGTGTGTGTGTGTGTGTGTCTGTGTGTGTGTGAATGCTGCTGATTCACCTTGAGCTCTAGCCGATGTCCAGCTTCGGCGAAAACACACGCAAGTCAAGTCTTGGCTGCTGGGTTTTCATCATGGCAAAACACTCAAATCATGTAGCTATGAAGTGGGCTATATAAATGCAAATTGTATTGGAGATCTATTAGAGGTCTTGGAAAGAGAGTCGTATGTAAATGTCCCATAAGAGCGGCGTGCCGGGCCCGAGCCGATTACCGGAGGAGAATACCAGCGCCTCGCGGTAAATCACGCCGAACAAGGTGAGAACTCTGGAAATTGAATAGTGAGGAGGTGCGGTTTGATTTATTGTAAATGCAAGAAAGATGCACAGGTGCAAAACAGCAGAACTGCAGGAGAAAACGAGTCCAGCGCTGAGAGCGTTCTGGGGCAGAGGTCTGGGATTCAGAAAACTCTCCTCACTGATCACTATTACTGTCACACCAGGAAAACACACACCACTGAACTTCACTGCTGTAATAGATCTATTATTGTAACTCCTGTGTGTGTGTGTGTGTGAGAGAAAGGGCAGCACAATAACAGTGAATGCTGAGAAAGGACTCCATCTAGTGTTCATCGTGACGAGTTGATCCATTCAGGAGGCAAACACAAAAGAGGCACTAATAGTTGTAAAACAAACTTGTTTATTTCTAAAAATCATCAAGGAATTGTCAGACAGAGACTGTCATCATCAGTGACCCGACGACATCTTTAGTGTGAAACATGGGCGATAAAAGCTTCTCTACAAATAAATATTGTACTTGAGCATCCCATCAATAAAAACCCATCTGCTGCTCGTCATCGGCTCTTTCAGGAACAAGAGGATGTGTTCCTGCTGATTAATGTGTTAAAACACACCACAGAGTCCTCACAGAAGATTAAACTCTGACTCGCAGTCATTTCTTCCTGGTGGGAATATTCCTGCAGAGCCACACCATCCCATCCTGCAGCACACACACACACACACAGAGACATCAGAGTGTGTGTGTGTGAGTAAGAGAGTGTGCGTCTTTCTGTGTGTGTGCACTTACTTATGTCACTTTTGGGGACATTCACCAGAATACACACCAGTAAAATGAGGACCATCTTGACAAATGAGGACATTTTCTTGGTACCCCTTTGTCTGACTATATAGTGGTTTTCAGGATGCTCTAAAATGGTGTCCAGGCTTAAAATCTCACTTGTCCCCAAAATGGACTTTTAAGTCATTTGTGTGCTAAAAGTATGTATCCCCCCCCCCCCCTCCTATGAAAAAATACTATATAATATAAATAATAAATAATATAAATACTGTTC
>JAUMHE010000084.1:4433870-4463879 GCA_032359235.1 Enteromius mattozi | reverse complement strand
TTTGAATTACGGGGACACTGAAAATGTCCTCATAAATCACCTTCATATAGTAATACCTGTCATACCCATGTCATTATACACATTTGTGTCCTCATAAACCACATAAACCCGCACACACACACACACACACACACACACACACAGACACACTTTTTAAAGTGGGCACATTTAGTGGAGGACAGTGTTTTTATTACTGCTACTACTACTATTATATACAGTATGTATTTATGAAATAAGATTTTGTTTCACATGATTTCTCTTTCCAATTAAATATATACCACATTTTAAAGCCAAAATAGAACTTTTAACAGTGCCAAAATTGTTGCCCCAAAACAAAATACAAAATACTGCTCAATATTATATACATTTTCACTATAATTATTGTTTATTCATCCATATTCACAATGGGGATTTAAAACATGTTTGTGTGTGAATGAAATCATCAGCTCTCTGAGATGAGATAGTGATGTCTGGATCATGATCATCTTTCTAATTAACCTGTTAGATTGGTTCATTAATAACAAAACCAAACGGTTCTTTATAAACTCTCTGATTCAGTGATCTGGTCAAAACAAACCAAACACAATGATGACTCTGAGCTTTAACATTCAAGTAAGTTATTCTGGTAATGCTGAATTAATCTTAATTAATGTAAATGTCATCATGTTTAGGTCTGTTCTGTCAGGTATTTGTGAGGTCAATCTGCTGTAAAAGAGCTGCTTACGCTATTCTTTACGGGTCTGCTTGGGTTTGTTGTATGGATTAAGCTACTGTATTTGAGGTAAAATAACACAAATTAAACATCTTCCCTGTTTCAAAAGATGAAAAGTATGTTTACACTGTGAGATACACTTACAATATTAACACATTTAGCCTATTTTATATTGTTTGTCACCACATATTTACAAGAATATACTTATTTGTTGTTTTAAAAACACTATATAGTATAATACTTCACTTGTTTACAAAGCCCATTTTATTTTAACTGCACGTGTTCATATACATTTCCACTGAGAGAACAAGAACAAAAACAACATCAAAAGAAATGTATTTTTATATTAATATACTGTATATCATATGTGTACCATGTTAAGTGGCCTTGAGCAATGGAAAGGTGCTATAAATAAATCTTCTTCATCTTTCTGCCAGTGTCAAATATTTTATAATATAATACGGCCATTTTTTCTAAAAGAATAAACATATATTCTGTCTTTTTTACATGTTTTTCCTAGGATAGTTTATGTTATCAAGAGCTTCTAAAAAAACAACACATTTTTTAAAATGCGAATAAAGCTCATTCTGGTTCTGATTAAAAATCAAGTAGTTTTACTGAAATAGAACTGAAAGTGAGCACTTATACATGTGTACTTTTACTGAAGAGCTTGATAATGTTCAGGAGTTTGTTCATCAGTCACGTTTCTGGGCACATAAAAGCAGTAAAGACCAGTAACTTCAAGACCAAACCTGAGCTGTTTTTATGTATAAACACATGCTAAAGTGACTCCTCGGTGCAAGACAGGATTTCTGCACACACATGCATCTCTGTGTGTGATGATCTGGAATCTGTTTGTGGCTTCTGAACCGCACTTGCCTTCGTCTCCTCAGCTTTCGCTTTTGCTAGAAAGCATTTTCATTACACACGTGACCTCCAACATTCACTTAATCGCTCATTTGCTCTAATAGCATCATGAGCGGAGGGCACTTAAGACTGCTATCGGTCAAATCTACTTAGTGTGCATCTTCTGTGAGAAAGCATGTGTGTTTGCCAGAGCCAGTCGGACACACAGTCACAGGTGTCTATTGTGTCCCTTGACCTCGGAGGTGTTCCTTTACTTTCGATTAAGGTGGTGGAATATTGTCTCAGTGGCCTCCGGAGCGACCCCGCTCAGGAAGAGACGCTAATTTTCCTCTGGCTCTGATTTGGTACATAATTTATAACACTTGAGTGATCTGGGCCGTCCCAACGACACTGACCTCGTGACCTCCTTGACCTTATGACAAAAGTGGGCTTTCCCTTTTAATTCTGAGCGGGGCAGGTTACACGACTGACCCCGCGCTCAGGTTAACCTCTAACCCTTCGGTCTGAGGCCCGTGATTGAACTAAATTTCATTACAGGCTTTCTGTAGATGAATCGAAATACAACACAGGGAACGCGATTTACTGATTTACAACAAAACAAACTACTGCTCAATACTTCAGAGAGTAAGATTTTACTTATTTATTTTAAACTAATATATGACTCTGAAACAGCAGCAGTAATTAGCAGCACAGCTATATCTGTAGAAATAGACAACAATACACTGTATGGGTCACAATTAGACATTTTTCTTTTATGCCAAAAATCATTAGGATATTACTGTAAGTAAAGAACATGTTCCATGAAGATATTTTGTACTTTTCATACTGTAAATATATCAAAACCTTATTTTTGATTAGTAATATGCATTGCTAAGAACTTTATTTGGACAACTTTAAAGATTACTTTATTAATATTTAGATTTTCTTGTACCCTCAGATTCCAGATTTTAATAGTTTCAAATATTGTTCTATCATAACAAACCATACATCAATGGAAAGATTATTTATCCAGAGTTCAGATGATGTAAAAAATCTGTTCAATCAGTATCGAAAAACGGACCTTTATGACTGGTTTTGTGCTCCAGGGTCATATATTTACTTTTGTAGTGATGCTTTAAAATGATCAAAAGTGACAGTAATGATATTTATACTGTTACCAAAAAAAAAAATTCACATAAATGCTGTTCTTTTGAACTTTTTCTATTCATCTGTGAATTCTAAAACATAAAACACATAAACTAGCATTAACTAGCACTGCCAAATGAATAATCACGATTAATTACATCCAAAATAGAAGTTTTTGTTAACATAATGTTTATGTACTATGTATAAATATATACTATATATAAATAAACATATAAGATGAAATGACACAGCTCACAAGTCCACTAATAAGAAACATTTCAGATTCAGAAAACCTGAGTTTCTGGTTTCCCGTTTTCTGCCCTATTCAGTTCAAATCCAGCAAATGAATTTACATTTAAAAGCTGTTCTCAGTCGTTAACAACAGAACCCAAGAATTGTAGGTGATGATTAATAACAGCATGTTTCTTCAGCAGAAGCAGGTCAGCTCATCAAACGAGCGAGTGATGGAGATACAAGCGCTCTGATAAACCCAGCACAATGAGCTGACAGTGAATGGGAGGCGGGGCCCTCAGCGGAGCCACTCTCAGACAGACAATGGGGGGCCCGGGGCCTGTGGGGGAAACCTGAAGCCCGGCTCTGGTATTTTAAGAGGCCTGAGTGGCTCTGGAGCCAGCTGTCAATCAATAGGTGCACACAAACACAGCGAACGCCACAATAACAGATGAACGAGAGCTGCATGTTAAAAATATTGACAGACTGCTACAAGTGTGCAAGGAACAGACTTCATCTTCGTCTTCATCAAAGCTCTGGTCCTGTTCAGCGCTTGATGAGTTGTGCTCGAGGAAAGGATCGTATCACGTCCAGATTCCTGTCGGTTTCACACAGCACTTTTCTCTCGAACACCTCGCACCTATCACACAGAAGAGTTCCTGTGATGATGACCTGGAGCAATAGTGCATACCAAATATTGTGTTAAAGTTTTGTGTTTTACAGAGTAAAAACCACAAAAGATTTCTGTTTCTGTTTCTGATAAATGCATCACAAATCCTGAAAAACTGTGAAGTGGCTAAAATGTAAAGCAACACAACTGTTTTCAACACTGAAATAAACCCAGACAAAAAGTGAGTGGCACTAAATATAAGTTCAGTTTTATCTGGAACAGATGAATGAGAATCAGTAACAACCAAACACATACCATCTACACTCAACCTGACTCTAAACCTCACCGCTAGAGTTAACTAAAGAAAAAACATACAATCTTGTTTCTAAAGTCTGCTTAGTGAGTCGTGTTTGAAGTTCAGTGCTGTACCGGGTGTGATACCGAGCAAGCTTACTACATCAGAAAACAATATGTGATGCAAACATATAATTCTGTTAGTGTACAAAACACGTACAGTGCTAAAGTTATTTTAAGCTCATAACATAGCTTATTGTAATTTTATTTATTTTTTATTTTATTTTTACACTCTCCATTAAAAGACCTTGAATTATTTATGATTTGAATCAGACAAAAAATGACTGAGCTACATCTGCTTGAAGTCGATGGAGTCAGTAAAGACAATTTAGAGAAAAACTGATGTAAAGTTTTCTGAAGGTTCCAAAGTAAAATCACAAGCAACATTATACCTTTTCCTCCACTTCTTTTCTTAATAATCATTACTAGATTAATAATCACTATACAGCTATAATCTCAAATTCGACCAAATTTTGGGGGGTTTTTAGGACCGTAATCTAAAAAATAAGCCGGTGTGCATTCACACTCATTTTGTGTTTTACTGCCTGTAGCGTTCGTTTCAGCGAGAAGCTGTATGTTTGGAGTTTGTTCAGAGCAGAGCCATGTTTTCCTTTGAGTCTGGGTTATTTAATTCTTCAATGAAGTTGTGTCTGTTCTGGATGTGATACATGAAAACCACAACATCTGCCTTCATGAATAACTCAGATCTGTCAATGTTTGGAAAAGAGCAGCTCAGACTTTCTTAAAAACTTCTCCTTTGGTCTCCACAGACATGCTAGTGATGACAACTTACTTTTTATCCCTTAAAAGCATCTGAACGTTTTGAGGGAATACATGGCTCTCTTGAGACACAGATTGAATCTGACCGCTGCCTTCATCAAAAGCAGCGCGTGGCTGCTGTGTGTTAGAGAATGAGCGAGCCGGACACATCTGTAAGCAGTTGATCACGTCAAGCACATGTCAGTTAACCTGCCCTGGACAAATCGTCCATTTACCCTGGACCCTGACCGCTCCAGCTTCAGCTTCATATGAGTTTATAAAGCTCAGGTCACCAGCTGCTCCTCAGGCGTTAAACCGGATTACAGGGAAACACATTCACCTTCATTCACTTCCAGGCTGCTGTACGAAAGCTGAAAATGATGCTAAACCACTGAACACTGGCCCTGCCTTTCAATGTGATACGCCACGCTAGTGATGAAGTCTCCAGCTCAGACTGTGACAAGCCTTCAGCGGGTGATATCTCTGTAGCTGCACGGCTTTAAAATATATACAGGTTTGTCGACCCTGTTCTGAATTACAGGTAGTTATAGTTCAGAAAAACTACAACCATACAAAAATAAATAAATAAATAAATAAAATAAAAATCTTAATTTATAGCAATTAATTTTAATCAACTAATTTTCATTTAATAAAAATTATGCACTAAATTTTCTAAAGCTCCAACTGAAATAATAAACAGTAAAAACTACACTCTATACTATAACTGTATACTGTAACTATACTCTTCTTATTAAACTTTTTATTCATCAAAGAATTCCTTTAAAAAGTATCACAGGCTCCAAAAAATGTTAAGCAGCAGTTGTTTCCAGCACTGTTAATAAATCAGAATATTAGAATGATTTCTGAAGGATCATGTCACAGTAATGATGCAGAAAATTCAGTTTTGATCACAGAAATAAATTCGATTTCAATGTATATTGAAATAGAAAACAGTTATTTTACATAATAAAAATAATATTTCAAAATATTCTATATTTTTCAGTACTTTTTGAACAAAGAACTGAAGCCTTGACGAGCCTAAGATATTTCTGATCCTAAACTTTTAAAGGGTAGTGTGTATACTGAAGACGTATTAAAACCCTTAACTAAAAACACTCAAAATATTTCTAAAGCATTAACAAAAATAAAACAGAAAATATAAATGCATAATAAAAACTGCAATAGTGTGCCATTGATATTAAAATAACACTGGTTCTTTCTCAGTTGGTTAAAATGAAGAGAAATGACGAGAGCATCCCTTAACAAGAGCAATCAACAATACTAAACACAAGTATCTTACAAGTGTTCTTGCAGGGGTGCTCTCACAGTGACCCTCATAAAAACATTTGCATGCAGCTCCGAACACAAGAAAAACAAACCCAGGACGATAAATTTCCCGCTCACTGTCTTGACTTATTAGATCCAGCTGTGACACACATTCTGCCTTGAGACAAACTGTATGATTTCAGGAGTTACAGCGGACTCAGGTGAGTCTCTTGTGGTTCCTCGGGGAAGCGCTGGAGAAGGTCATCTCCGTCCCGAGCCCCACGGAAGCAGTAAATGGCGAAGGCCTCAAGAATATGTTTCCAATAACCTCTCGTCAGGGTGCGTTAGCGTCCGGCGAGGGTCATGACCCCTTCCCCGGGCAGCAGAGGACACGAGGTCAGGAGGGCTGGACTGGCCCGGCAGGTTTAATGTCAGAGCACAGAATCAGCTCTAGCCCGGGGAGATACCACACACTACTTACTGGATCAAGACCACGCTAAAGCCACGAGACTCTGCCATTTACATGATCCCTGCGCCGCCGGGAAACGTCTGCCATCATCACTGTTTACAGAGAAGCACCATGGGGAGCTCCTGAACACACTCCACACCAAAATATCATCTTACTGCTGGTTTATAGTAGAAACATCAAAACCTCCTTGAATCAAGACCCATTCACACGACAAGTAAAATTACAAGATGTTAAGTCATTTTCTAAAATGAATAAAAATGTAAATAAAACAAGCAAAAATATCTGCAAATGGGGTAAGAAAAATTATCTTAATTAAAAGGCTGAACTCACTGGCAGATATTTTTGCTTGTTTTATGTAACAACAAACAAAATTAGTATAACAAAATACTAACTGCTTCAGATTCATTTTATGTTAGAGGAACAAATATCACTTTATATATTACAGTGCTCATGATTTTTTATTTATGCTGATATCTACACAATACAGATTTCACAGAAATACATAGAAACATGTGTTAATGTTGTTAAATTCATCAGTAATTAAATTCAGCTGTAAAGCAGCTCTACAGTAGACAATCTGACTTCATTCTCTTTTTGTAGAAATGCCTGTATAGTTATTACTAGTACAATATAAAAAATAGAGAGATTGAGCTTATGCCTTTAATCTGTGACAGAGCATGAGGCCGTAATGGATCTTGATGACAAATACACAGAATAAATAGGTTGCAAATAAAGAAACCCCAAAACAATACATTAAAAGCATAATTAAAATTGAACTAACAGTCACCCCGTGGACATGCAGAGCCGGATTTCATCTTCTTTCCGGCGTCCACCAAGTCACATCCATATTAAACTGTCCTTACATACGTACGATAACAGCAATTTGAGCAAAAAGGTTATCAGGGAAGAGATTTTTCCGCTTGATAGAGGATAAATAATTATTCATTAGAAGGGAGCGCCTCATCTAATTAGTTCTGTTGTTAACAGAATAAAGCCAAAGATTTCTGACTCAAATACGCAGCCATGTGTTTCGGTGAAAAGAGGGCCCTGGCTAATTTGAATACAGTCTTATTAGTCTAATGACTAGAGTCTGTGATCAGGACTCATCAGCATAAATGCCAAGCCCGAGCGTCCGGCGATGGCCCAGGGCTTCGCTTTTACCCTCGACCGCGAGCAGAGCCAAGCATCGTCCGCTCGCGACACATGAAGCGTGACACGAGAGCAGCGAAACTACAGAGCCAAGCCGAAGAGCCTCGTCTGCGTCATCTTCTAATAGGTGCTTTAACGAGCAAACGCTCCGTATGTTTCTGATGCTTATCAACATGCAGCATTGCCTTTAAATGAGTCGTTGTCTGCTCCTGTTTTCTGCTCCACATTGCATGAAGATCGCCTGATTTTTTACTGCAACTTGTTTAACGGCAAAGTAATGGAGGCGGCCAAAATGAAGCATAGAAATGCGATTGCACCAGAGAAGTTCCTCTGCGAGCATGCGGTGTGGTTTAAAGATGCAGGCGAGCGTCTGACGTGAGATGTTTTGCCACTCGCTCTGACAACGTGCCGCAGCTGGCAGAGAAAAGAGCAAAACGCAGCAGTGTGTTAAATCACCCTGGGAAGTGAACAACCTTGTTGACTCGGGAAGGCCGGCACTAATTAAAGTCCACACGGTGCCGCTGGTCTCTTCATCTACAAATGCTCTAGCCTCTTTATTATTATTATTATTATTATTATTATTATTGTCCAGCAATGACACTGTGTTCCCATCGATGGTGTTCCAGAGTCGTGCCATGCTTCGGCTGCTTCATTGCGATCTTTTGTGGTTTCTTCGCAGTGTTTGTCTTCCCTCAGGAGCTGCGAGGACACCAGTACTGCATTTTTTTCTTTTCACACAGGCCTAGTGTTAACGCCTGCGGCCCACTTCACAGATTTGACTGACTGTAGTCTTAATGCTGCACGCCTTGTTTTCAGCACTTGTCCCTCCAGATTTGCCACCCCGGCTGCACAATTTTCCTCAAATTCTAATTATTCATCAGCTCGTTATGCCCGCGCCCCACCGCTCGCTTTAATTAGAGCGAACGCAGGCATCTATTAGAGGCTAGCCCGGAGTGAGGAGACCAGTCCAGAACCAGCCCGAGCTCAGAGACCAGACGGAGCCGCGATCTGACACCAACACAACATTTATTCATATCAGGACGATGTGAAACATGCACTCTTCTCAGACAAATCTCGCCTGATTATTCAGACGTTTGACAATACAGCTCATCCCAAAGTCAAGCAAACATCTAGTGCTTTTCCCACAGTTAAAGAGATACTCCAGCCCAGAATTAACATTTAGTCATTAATCACTTACACCAATGTCGTTCCAAACCCGGAAAAAATTGGTTCGTCTTCAGAACTCAGATTTGCAGATATATCAAAATCTGCAAGCATATGATAAAGTTCTCAATATGAACTCAACAAAATCAGGTTGTAACTGTATGTCAGTTAATGACTCATTTAGTTGTTTCTTCGCTGAAATGAATGAGCAAAGAAAGCACAATCTCTGAGCATTTTTCTTCTGCGAAGTCATGCAAAACATAACAGTGCTTCTGAAGTGACTGAGACCCTCAGAAGAGACCGAATGACGGCAGGAATAACGTGAGATTCATTCTTCTCCTTCTTCGTTTTTTCTTTGGCCATAAAAGCCTCCTTATGAGTCTCAAGTGAGACGTGCATCAGGAAATCAGTGACATTCATGAGTAAACAGAGTAACACACACACACACACTAAAGCTAATTAAAGTCTTCAGTGTGAGCGCAGAAATGTGTAATCCTGACATTTAGTCAAGGGAGATTTAGGCAGACGAGGAGAAATTCTAGCGCTGGCCTGAGCCGGGCCTGAGGCGGCTGGCATACAAAAGGACATCAGCGGCAGGCGGAGCTCTCAAAGGTCATCTCCATGAAAAGGCTAACGTGTCATTGCTTTTGTTCCTGCTCCTATGAACATATGCTTGGCCACGCTCCTTCTTTGGCCCTATCTGGCTGAAATCTAAACCCAGTGCAAATACAAGTTTTGACAGCGCCGCTGTTTCGTCCAGCAGTCGCGAGGAGCATCGTCTTACATTCCAGAACAACTGATGAAAATCCAGCCAACACAAAACACCTGTGCTGGGGTGTACCAGACACACACACCTCTATCATCTCTAACATGACTGCGCAGATCAGTCCAACCTCATCACAGAAAGGATTTCTGTGTTCATGTCACTCATGGAGTAAATATATACAGTAAATAAATACAGTTTAGAACCATTAAAATTTTTGGTTACACTTTATTTTAAGGTGTCCTTGTCCCTTGTTATAATTTATTGCTATCATAATAAGTACATGTAACAAAGACACCTTAAAATAAAGTGTGACCCAATTTTTACATTATTTTCGTGACATTTCTTTCAAATTACCCAATTAACACAATGCAAAAAAGTTAAATTATTTAAATTGTAAATTGTAACAATTACATCTACACCTTGTGCTACCATTTATTGTACTGTTTAATTAACATGCAAAATTATTGTTTTATACTAATGCAAACCATGATTGAGAATAATGAGAATTTTAAAAAATAAATAAATAAACAGTAAGTAAGTACTGTAATTTAAGCTGGAAACAGGTGACACCGGAATCCAGACACATTCAATTAACAAATGATCACACTCACTCTTACAGGAAAAATAAGGTGGATAGATGATTCGATACACTCAGCCTGGCGATTCTGATGAGTTGAGCAACAAGCATCTTCTTCTAGCCAGCAGCCAATCAGATGAGAGCGTGAGGATGATACGAACTGACCCAACCAGCAGCCAATCAGACGTGAGCATGAGGATGATGCGGACTTACCCAGCCAGCAGCCAATCAGGCGTGAGCGTGAGGATGATGCAGACTGACCGAGCGAAAGTGCTGAAGACGAACTCTGAGCAAACTGCTGATGAGGCAAACACATGACTGCTGGAGTGATCTGCTGCTGGTCAGCTTGTGGTTGGATTCAAGGGTCAACCGTGAACCCAAGTCAGATAGAAATCTCTGCTTAGGGCGTAAATTATTCCTAGCTCTAGATCTCTGTCCTGACATATCTGACATGTCTGCTTTACATTTGGAGAGGCTGGAGAAACACCTGAAAACATGGAGAGCTTGCCAGCTTCATAATGGCAGTAAATGGCTGTTTTTTTTTCAATACTCCAAAAGACATCCGAAAAAGTGCATAATTAAGTGAGATATTCACTGCAATTACAAAGCTTGGTAGAGCCAGGACATTTTAAAATGTGTGACCCTGGAGCATGAAACCAGTCACATACTGCATGGATATATTGTATGGGTCAAAATTATATTTTTTTCCAAAAATCATAGGATTAAGATATTTTGTGAATTTCCTTCCGTAAATATATCAAAACTTAATTTTTGATTAGTAATATGCATTGCTAAGAACTTGATTTAGACAACTTTACAGGGCATTTTCTCACATTTAGATTTTTTTGCACCAGATTTTCAAATAAGTTTATCTCAGCCAAATACTGTCATATCCTAACAAACTGTACATCAGTGGAAAGACTATTTATTCAGCTTTCTGATGATGTATAAATCGCATGACTGGTTTTGTGCTCCTGGGTCACATTTAACTCTGATCTGATTCATATGAAAGAAGGATCCTAGGATGGCTGGAGGGTGAGTAAATCATGGGTTAGTTTTCGTTTTTGGGTGAACTCTCTCTTTAAACCAGTGCTCCCACCACCAGAGTGCTAATGTGTTTTGCTGGTACATTACCCATCAGGCTTGTGGTTTGCGTGGCTGTCGACACACATTGGGATGGCTGTGTGTGTGTGTGTGTGTGTGAGCGCTGTCGTCTCGGTGACGGTCCCCGATGTGAAGAACACGTTGGGCGGGTGACGGCCCCTCATTAGTGCTCATGGAGGAGCTGTCAGGAGTGACGGACGGAGCCCGCAGCGACTCTCTGACATCAGCCTGACCTACATTTGCATGGATGTGTTTTCGGCACATTAAAGAAATAGGAGTCTCAAAAACTCAATTACATCGAGGGTTCACAATTAACACAAATACACATTTGAAAACACAAGCTCTTTTTACTAAATTAAAATGACCATACATCCCCCTTTTCACAGACAAGTCTTGGTCTAAACTGGCTGAAATGTCCAGGATTTGGCATTGTTTTCATGCTTGCTAAAGGTAATGATTGAAAAGTAGTTTGACCAATATTTGAGTAACCCTAACATCTGTACCATCTCAACTTACTTGCTTTCTTTCATCATCGCGCTTGAGCTCTGACTAAACTGAACATTCAATCAGAATGCTCGCTCTCATCGACGGCCTGACTTGCTGTTTTGGGCAAACATTTTTTTAATCTTTATTTAACCAGGTAAGTCAGTTGAGAACCAGTCCTCATTTATAATGACGACCTGGCCAAGTGGCAGGGTAAACGGCAGGTACTAAACAATAAAGACATTACACAGCTACAAATAAATAAACTAGCATGACAAACTTTGTCATGTGTTCCGGCCTTAAAGTGGACTATCTCAAAAGCTTTCAAGTCTCATTCTCCACGTTTTATCGGAGAAGATTCTTAAAAGTTCTTCTCTTTATGCTCCATGCAAAAATGATCAGCATACGGATTAGAAAGGACATGAGGAAATAAAGACTGCATTTCCAGATTCAATGAATTGTGCGCAAATGTTCATGTTTGTTTTTCTTAGTTCAGTTTCATGATTTGCCATGAATTTTTACAAACCTGAGGTAAATCAGAGTGCAGCGATGCTGGCGATGAATAAAAGATGGCGAGGGGAGTGGGTGAGAAGGAGAGTGCGAGGCGAGGCACGGAACAGCGATTAGGCAGTGATCTATCGTGGAAAAGGGGCTCTTTGCGGGTCTCGGAGGAGAAGATGTACGAGCAGATCCCCGACAGACACGACATCCACTCAGAGCACATCCGCTGTGATGGGACACTCCAGAGACCAGCCAAAGTGAACACCTATTAGTGCACACGTTCCTGTTCATCTACTTCTGGACAAAAATGGATGGAGCGAGTCTGAGTTTGTTGAACTGAACTCGGATAAAGAGCAATGTTCCTGTACCGATACAAGGCAAAACCTCATAGGTGTGCTTATGTTTGACACCCTGATAGCATAAAATGTAAATAAAAACATAAACCCAGGAATTAAACTGCTGCCCACTTTCCTGATGCAGTAATGGTCTGCTCTTCATGACTTGTTTTCTGATGATGGGCAGTGAAGGACAGTCTCCAAACCCAGACACTTGACACAATCAGGGCGTGAAATATTAAAAATACTCCTAGCCAAGAGAACTCAAGTTTCTTTCTCTGCTGAGCTTCTGACATTTGTGAGGAATCAGAATTGTGTTGCCTTTGAGGTGCCGTCCATCCAAACAAACCAGAGCTGTCCAAAGAATACTATAATTTTTCACATTTTACAGTACACTCTTAAAAATAAAGCTGCTTAAAAGGTTCTTCACAGCAATGCCATAGAAAAAGAAGATTCCATCTCTTTCTTACCTTTTTATAATCTTAAGAACCTGTGTTCGCCACAAAGAAGCTTTTGTGAGACAGAAAGATTCTTCAGATTCTACATTTTTCTTGTAAAGTAAAAGCACCTGAATTCCTGAGTTTGTAGACATTTATACTACAAAACAAGAGAACAATACTGAGAAAGAAAGGGATTTTGCAGCGAGCCGCAGGCGAGAGAGTTTCACACACGCTGGCTTGTGCTAAACTTTCTGAACACTCTGTAATTACAGGAGCAGGGTGTCTGAGGTGATGTGACAGGCCTCAGTCCTCCGTGATGGAGATTGACAGCAGACATGCAGCTCATGGTGGGCATTGACAGGGCCGCTGCCCGAGTCTTTTAGCACATGGGTCTGCCAGCTGTGTGTCGCTCCAGAGCCGAGACTCTTCATCTGACGGACACACACCACCGTCTGACGTGAGGAGCTTGTGCTGTGGCTGAAAACATGTTTATATAATGCTGTGATCTGATGATTTAATGAAGATTTCCATTGTATATTCACACACCATAACACAAAACTGAGTTGTTGGAAATACTTTTTAAAGGGGATATCAGATGTAAACTTCACTTTTACATAGTGCTTGAACTTAAATGTGGCAGTTTGGCAGGTTGTGTGCCATGATAAAAATCCACCCTGTGTTTTTTCTTTAAATCTCCACAAATCAAGCAGTTCTCCGAATCTTGGAAGAGTGACATCACTTTGCACAGGCCCCTCCCACAAGTGTTCCACGGCTAAATGCTGCTAAAGTTAAGACAGGGAAAAAAACTGTCTTGTTTTAAATATTAACCAAAGTATGCTACAGACATATCATGAAGACCCTAAAGAATCGCATCGACTTGTGGAACTTGTGAACATTACTGAAGTATTAAATGTTGCCAGTCTTTAGGTAAACGAGAAAACATTTAGGAATGTTAAAACTTTTCCTCCTCTGAAAGATGTTATTTTTTAACATCCTGTCACATAAAGACCCTATTCAACATCTAATCATTTCCACCATGATGGAATCAAGTCCTATCCTATGATTTTACATTTTATATATAAAGCAAAACCAATGCCAGTTCATCTTCACTTCAAAGTCAGAAACATGATGCTTTTCAAAGATCTTCTGATCACTCTTTCTTCAGTAAATACATGGTATTTGAGTTATAAAGAACAGTGTAATTTCAAACACACTGCAGATACACTGTGGCATGTGCAAACAGCAGGTGTGTGTGTGTGTGTGTGTGTGTGTCTCCAGAGAGCGAAGGTCTCACTCACAGCACTCCTCTCTAACATCAGAAACCAGCGTCCTGCTGCATCTTCAATATTCAATGTGCCTGAGGTAAACAAATAGGGCAGCAGAAATTAAGCAAAATTAATTATTTAAAGGCACCAGTGCATTTGTACGTAGGCCTGAAACAGCATCTGAAAGATTCATCAAAACTCTCCCACATGTGAAAAATCACAACTTCAGAAAAGAAACATCACAAGGCTTCTCAGAGTATTCTTGAATTAGAGTAATATAACATTTAGATTATTTCAGTTTTTGCCTTGAACCTCTTATAATGTTTACACAGTGAAAACTTGCTGAGTGCTAAAACCATTATTTAATTCAGTCAGGGCCACTTCTGTCAAATAAAAACGATCGGGCTTTAATAACCAAAGCAAACTGTTGGTGTTAGCTGAGCAAATACAGCAGATCAAACTGCTTCACCTGCATTAAAGGGAAAGTTCACCCCAAATGAAGAACGTCATTTCAAACTAATTTCTTTCTTCTGCTGAACATAAAAGAAGATGCTTCTAACAGTGTGGGTCACCAAACAGTTAAAGGGTTTTTTTTTTTGTTTTTATTTAATAAAATTGTACTGTCAGCTATTTAGTTAACCACATTCTTCAAATGGAATAAAGACCTTAATTCAAGTTTGAAAGGTTGTTGATTATTTTTTTTGTTGATCATATGATGATGAAATTCTGATTGGATCACAGGAATAAATTAGAGTTTACTATAGATTCACAGAAAAAACAACTGTTTTAAATAATAATCATATTTCACATTTTTTACTGTATCTTTGATTAAATAAACACAGCACTGGAGAGCAGAAAGGAGACTTCTTTTAAAAACATTAACAAATCTTAATTATCTCATACTTCTGGCCAGTGGTGTAAATATAGAGCATCTAAGGCACAGCAAGAGAAGACCCCTTTTTTGTTTGTTTGTTTGTTTGTTTATAGCACTATTATATCTATAGACCAGCAGCACAGAAATGAGATTTACATGAACATTTCAGCTCTAAAGCAGGACTGGAGAAATGGTCTGCTTCCAATGGACATAAATATTATGGCATGTTGTTGCGGTCAGCGCTTGGCTTTCTGCTGTATTGTTGCTGCACTTTTGGCTGTATTTTAATACTATTGCTTTGCCAATAGCACAGTCAATACGTTTAAGGAGCTGGATAGAATCGGCACGAGTTCTGCTCCATAACGATTCCCAATACAGCTGCCTGGAAGCGAGCATTGATTCATCGAGAACGCCGGCCGTGAAAAACCGCTGCGTAGGAGCCGGTGTATTCTCTCTGAGTATCCAGCCTGATCTTTTCCAGCTTGCTCACACACACTCTCAGGACAATGCAAACAGCACAATACCACTATGAATTTTTCATAACATCATGCTCAATACTAAACGCAATAAGTGTTTCTTGTAAGACGACTCCCTGGCACTTATAGCGCGATGTTTCCATTCTCAGAGTCTGTTCTGTGTGTGATACCCGCCGCTGACAGCGCTGAGACCCTCCGAGACACTCAGAAGGTCACGTCAACAGATCTCCGCTCAACTAGAACATCCCCAATCCCTTTAGGAAGTCAAGCTACACCGGCGTTTGAATAATCTGTGCTCATCTGGACCCGACACACACTCACAAACCTTCTATGCTTCAGCAGGGCAATGACTTTGGCTGGATTTGGCCGCTTTAATGGGTTTACATTCTCTGTCTCCAGCAATTTCAAACAAGGGTCATAATCAGATATTCAAGGCTATTAATCTCAATGGCTTTGTGTGTTTGGAGTCTTTTGTGATATTACAGGACACTGGTCATCAGAACAGAGATTAAAGAACGAGCTATTCCAGGTCCTGGGGCTGACTTATATTTTCACTCTGATAGTAAATTTCACAAAGAAGTACAAAGACAAGGCAAGTAACACGGTAAAGTAGACGTGATGTTTTAGTAGAAACACTCAAATAGTATTTTCTTGTACAGTACTTTGGGAAAATTTGACTTACAAATGATCTTTTACAGTATTATCTTTTCCCTTAATTAACTAACTCAAGGGATTACCAAACTTGGTAAACGGGAAACCCTCTTTAAGTAAAGTAAAAGTAAAGTAAGAGAGAAGAATAGAATAGAATTATTTTATGTATATTATTTAAATGTAATATTAGATTTAATATCATAATCTATAATTTTTAATATTTGTAATTTACATAAATATACCAGTTTATTTATGATTAATATGAGGTCATGTTTTTTGTTAATCTATCAGTATCTTATCCACATACAGGCTTCAAATTTGTAAAGACAAATTGATTTGCTAACTTTTCCGTGCTTATGTGCTGAAAGACACTTGAGGTCATGTTATATTGTGTGTGTGTTTATATAAAACAAATCTGTTTCATGCATTGTGTAATAGCATCTTTTATAAGTGACACAACATCTGATGGGTGTTATTTGTGTAAATACAGTCAGACACTAATGGTGTATGTGTGTGTGTGTACATAGGATGAAATAATTGTTTTTGGTCGCCAACAAATGTCCAATACACACTCATAACTTTATAAAGACACAAAGTCATCAGTATTGAACACTATTGAATGTGTCCATTAAAGTTCATTTGCAGCAGAGAGACACTAATGGACGCAGTCAAACCATCTGATTTAGAGATCAACAGATACTGACAGGCGAAGCGGCATCCATAACTGTCACAAAAGAGAAAGAAAACGTGTTCACAAGAGACCGAGCCCAGCGCGGGTTAACAGGTCATCACCCAGCTTTACCACACTGACAGCTAGTCATGTCATTGCGGCGGACGCAGTGATATGTCAGGCTTTGTTCAGAAGACGTCATGAATACTGCATGCAGAAGGCCTGTTTATCTCATCAAAAATGCAAGGAGAGAGATTCTTGTGCTGGATCTGCAGTTAGTGTGCTGTGATGCCATAATCACAGCTACACCAAACTAAAGATCTTTCACTAACTCACAACTCCATTCATCTTGATTCTTGGAGTTCGATTCGATTAGTAATCAATTCACGATTTTTCGTTAAATTGTTTGGTGCACAATAGACATCAAACACAGCAGTATTTTGATACATTTTCAAATAAGCCAGTCTATAGTATGGGTAGTCTTGACTCCTTTCATAAAACAGACAGTTCTGGTCCTTGATTCTGATTGGTTGAGCCGTGTTCGAAACTGTTCTAAATTACAAAATAACACACATCTTTATTTATGTCTGTGTGTTGCTCAGCAACCACTTTTTTGCAACCACAACCGCTTCTGAGGAACTGCATTGTTTGGTGGAAGAATTATGTTTTTATTAATATCATTACATTTTATTTGCTTTGTTTTCTTTTGTGAAGCCTTGGAACATTTATGCTCTGCAACTTTGCTACAATCTGTATTAATAAAAGTGCTATATAAATTAAAGTGATTGATTGATTAATTGATTGATATGCAATAAGCCCTGTGAAGCTGTGGTTTACAGTGAATTTATAACACCTAACCGCGGTTTAGGTAAACTGCTTTTGGCTTATTACTTTATTAACTATTAACTTCCTACTAAATCAAAATGATTTTACATTTCTCATTAGGGATGTGCCTGAATCTGAATGACGTGTGTTCGCTAACTACGCAACTGTGACAACGTCTTCAAAACGCTTCAAGAAAGCTACCTGCAAGGCTCCTGAGAAACTCTGCTCAGTACTGTACTGTGCTAAGTACTGTAGCTTTGCAGGTATCTTTCTTGAAGCGTCTTGGAGACACAAGGATCAGATCTCAAAAATCTCACTGGATTATTACAGTTAATGGCTGAATGAATGTTTGGAAACCTAAACTGATATTTCCTCCTGACACACTACAGCAGAAGCGGGGCTTTAAAATAATTTTTAGTTGCTGATAATAAAAGTGTTCAAATCATTTTGGCCAGCACTGTATATTAACGAAACTTCAAATGCAAATCACTAGAAGACTGAATGATGATTTTTTTCCCACACCCCTACCCAGGAGCACTGCTCTCTGCCCAAAAACCTAAAGTGACTGTTTTGGAGTCGACGCGATAAGCGTGAGAACGTGAGTTTGGACTGGACTGCAGCGGCTGGATGGCACGCTCCACTGGCCTCTGTTTCCCCGGCCGGCTCCAGAGTGCACAGAAAGAAGTAAAGTGTCAGGCCATAATCAGCTTAGCGTGGGCCGTGATGGATTAAACCACAGTCGGGGAGACGCTTCTCCAACATTAGGGTGTCTGAGATGTCAGCTGGAGAGCAAGCTCATTAATAGCTCTCCTTCAGATTACTGCATTAAGTTTATTAGCAGCTCCAACTCTGGGAGCACTTTGAGCTCTCGCGTCGAATAAAGTCCAGGATTGTTTGGCCTCGGCGCTTCCGTGAAAACACAGCAGAGGCCAGATCTTCTCTGGACGCTTCTCGTAAGCCTGTGAACGCATGGCGCTCTGTCATCTGCATCTCAATAAGCTAATAGTCCTAATGTGTGAAAATTGATTTTTAGGAACATGCAAACCTTGACCTGCCATTCGATTCCTTGTTGGCTTTGTGTTTTTCATCTGTCCTTGCCTTTGATTTACGCCGGGTCATTATCGATAAGCTGCGATTGATTTTTCAGTGATGTGGAGCGAGGGCTTGGAGTGCGGGATGGAGATGAAGACTTTCAAGGAGAGATCATCCGACGAGCCCGTCCCAAGAGAGGACAAGCGAGCGGCTTAATCACAGCTGAGCTCTCGATGTGTCCTAGCCTGGGAACCTCCGAGAAGATCCGCCGATATCCAATCACAGGTGCGTTCTGTGAAGAAAGTCTGACCCGAGAGCCACGAGTTCGGAAACTTAAACCGCAGCTTCAATTAACTCGAACATGAGCAGGTAAGCAGCTTTCAGGACGCGGCCTTCCTCCGTCATCCGTCCGCAAGGATCATTTTCCTAGGGTGCTGTGGGAAGGGTCCGTCATAACCCTCGGAGAGCGTCACGCCGGTGACAGGGAGCCGTTTGTCTGCGGAGCTTCATCCGTTCACATGGACAGGAGCCGGCCGCTTCTATGAGCCGGTATTAGCTTTCCCCTGAGGGAGAGTTCTAATTAGGTAATTGACTGATGCACAAAGCAGGTGCATGTATCCGTTACAACAGGGCTCGACCTGTTCATTATTAAACAGTGACCCTGTTCGGCGCCTGTGCCAAAGCCAGAAGTGAAAGTCCTCCGAAGATTTGCGCTCGGCTCCAGATGAGGGCACGTTCACAGCGATGCCATAGAAGAACCATTTTTGAGAACCATTCAGTCAAGAATGGCATCATAAAGCACCTTTATTACAACTACAATTTCAGTTCCACCTATCAGTTCCTGTGTGGACATCTGTGTATTGTTGGTTATTGCTACAGCTATCCTCGTTCAACTTAAGACTGCTTTTATGGTCCATGCAGGGTCACAATTAGGATTTATATCTAAATGTTTGACTTGATTTTTTTAAAATGGGAATCACTAAGATTCAGAATTGATTAGTGGAATCAGAATCAGAACTGATCAAATTCAGACGACACCCAGCCCTGCACATGATATGATCTCAGTGAACAGAACAATCAAGGTGGGCTGTGTTCATAAGTTCATAAGCATCATTAGTTGATTTCGATGGGTTTATGGTGTACTTAAGCTTACGATGCTTTGGGGAACGTAGTCGTGGACAGTTATTCTCATCGACAGGTTTCAGCGGTGGCTGATAAAAACAGGAGCTCGAAGTGAATATGAACTGGACAGACCAGAGAACATGCTCAGAAAGCTAGCTCTGTGGCTCCGTGTGAGTGAGATGTACAGCTCCGGCGGAGATTATTTACTGAAGCAAGCAGCAGTCAGGATATGGATTGATAGCTGAGAAGTAAATTGATTCAGAGGCTTGAGCTGCAGGAAACTCGAGACGTCTCTGCCATTTTAATTCAGCAGGCCACACATTTCATTTCAAAGAGCCGGGCAGAGTTACGAGAGCCAATCGCAGAGAAGTCGATGTCAACGCCATTACATCATTACAGCTGAGAGCCATCCCAGAGTTCATCTTGACCTCAGCTCCAGTGGACAGATAATGACCGATCCTTTATCCGTGTACTTCTATAGAGCTTTATTACAGTACTAAAGTCAAAACGGCTTTACAGAAGACAACAGCGACATAGAAACTACAGTATTTGTGTTTGATCCTTCAATTATATTAATCAATTAATCAATTATATTATATTAATTTGGCTTCTGAAGTAACACATGCATTTTATTAAATATCCTGGAATAATGACGTGATCGTGGCTTTGATATGACATGAAGGTTTTTCCAGGTTTTGAAGAAAACAACTGGAGAAACCATAAAATAACATATTAGCAAACAATCAATTCAATTAGATAAATTAATAAATAAAAAAACATTATTTAAATCGAGCATAGGATGCTTTCTCAAATGCACCATTTACTGTAGTGACAAGTTCATCATTATCAACCTACACTGTAAAGAATATGATCAATAAACATGGCAATATGTGTTTTTCCATCTCTTTAGCTCATCATAAAGTTGAAATGTCAAATACAGCCAATTTTATACTTAATTTGAAGAAAAAAACTGAAAATAATATTTAAAATAGACATTTTTTAAATTAATAAAAAAAATTTATTGTAGTTTAATAATATGTTCAATGCTTTAGTACACACAAGCTAAAGACCAAAGTAGAATTATCTACTTGATGGGGAGCAAAAAAAAAAATGTTTATAGCTAATATAATTTGTTCTTTAAAACTAGAATGATTTTCTCTTTATCAAAAGACAGAATTGTTTGCCTAATTGTTTAATGCTTTAATTAACCCTAGGTTGTTGGAACAGATCAAAGGTCCCTAACCCTACAGAGCAGTAACACACCACCGCTCCACACATCAATAAAAACAACATCTACGGGGCATTTCAGAGAAAAAAATGACAGATGCACAGATAAAGGTTATAACATGATTAAGTTTGTGAGATGGGACTGATATTCAGAAATCTCATCAGCACAGATTAGTGGACATCAGGGTACATCCAGATGTGGCTCTTTTCCAGAGAATTAAATAATCATAATCAAGCAGCCCTAAACAAATAAACAGACAGATCTCCCGCTGGCGTGATTGGATTTATTGGAGCGTTGGTTGACTTACATCAAGCAGATCTCTTTGTTTGTACATTGGTGTAATCCAGTCAGACATGTCCATCTCATCTCAGCACCTTCTGATTTAAAAGCCTCTGAACTCCAGGACAGTTCACTCAGGTGCATCATGTTTTACTATCAGCCATAATCTCTTTATGTCTCTCTTACAAGCAAAAGCTTTTTCTGATCTTTTTACACAAAGCAAACTTTGTAGATTTGAATATTTTGCTGAACTGTAATTACAGAAGTCCTCTCATGAAAATCTCATTTCCAGTGATGTTTAATATCAGTCAGCAGCTGCGCTGTTATTACATGGATGTCCTCGTTCAGTGTCCAGTCATCTCTCTGGACTCAATACGTTTGTGTTCCTGCAATGATGAGTGTTTCCTGAGAAACTCCAGACTCTTTCCACAGAAGGCACTCGGATCTTCTGTGCTCTCTGAAATAGGCCTAATAAAAGCAAAAATTGCTAATAAAAATGATTTTTATGAGATGTAGGTGAGAGCTGAGGCCTCTTCCCTGGATTTTGGTTCACGTTCATCATATACGCGGCACAAAATCATTTTCTTCTCCCATGTTTTCTAGTTTCAGTGTTTACAAATTCTGGAATTAAAATGCATTTTGCAAAAAAAAAAAAAAAAAGACATATATTATGTCTTGTTTTCTGAAGAAATAACAAAATACCTGCCAATGCAGTAAGAAAATTAATCAATTATTTTCTTTAGCCCTTGAATTTTCGTTCCCCATTGGCAGATATTTTTATTTGTTTAAAGCAAAATAAACAAAACAAGAGAAAAGATCAAAACAATTACTTTATGTGTTGAGCAAATGCATTCTGATTCAAGAAGTTTTAGATATTTATACTAAAAAACAAGACAAAAATTGTATCTTAGCCGAACACACTACATTAAATGCTTTTCTAACTTAGATTTTGTTTGTCGTGTTTCCAGCAAAATAAGATTTCTTAAATCAAGAAGGACTTTCTAGACAAGTAAGCATTATTATCTTGATTTCAGAAAAAATTAAGTGAGCTTTCGCTTGAAATAAGATTATTTTGCTCACCCCACTGCCAGATTATTTATTAGCGAAACCTCAGTATATTTTGACTTTGCAGTGCACTGACCGGTCACTAAACAACACACCGATCAACAGGTTTAATCACATTAAAGAAGAGAAGATGCAGAAAAGTGGAACTGTTGGATCTGCTGTATGAAAGCGTTGTCTTGAGCTGCTGGTAAACAGGATAAACCTGAACATCTAGTCCTCAGATCATTGTTGAAGTCTGAAAATCTGCAAAGCGTGTTCCTCTTCAGGTCAAACACACACCTCAGGTCTTAATGAAAGCAGTAAATCTGATTGGTTTCCCTTCTCCTCTTTTACAAGCATGGAGCCGTGTGCGGGAGCGACTCGTTCCTCTCACCAGGTGCACTTATGCTGCAAATGAAACTCGATCACAGTTAAAAGTGGCACAACCCCTGAGAGCAAAAATGCTTTTAGGAACTTTTAAAACGGTGTTTAACAGTGCCACTAAAACTGAGTTCAGACCCACAGACTCTCACCTTCCTCTCGGACCGACAGGTAAATATTCTCTGTTGGAAACCAGCTTCTTTTCTTTTAAAGCCCTTTTCCTGGCTTCATATTTCTGATCTTTGGGTCTCAGTGCTGTTTCACAGGCATTTTGAGCGCTTCAGAGTAACGCTGAAAAACAACAACAAAAAGCTTTCAATTAAGACTGAATCTGAAAGTGATCATTTTTCCTTTACAGCGGAACAAGTGAAGATTAACGCTGTGGGTGCTGGAGGCCAGAGCCTCTGACCCTTTCACTCGTCTGCTTGTAAAAACAGCTACGGGGGGCACCCACAAGTCAAGAAATGGAAGCCATGTGACACAAGACAGCACCTATAAATATGCACAAGATCACAGGGCCACTTAATGTAAGAGAGGGCAGACTTCTC
Organism: Enteromius mattozi; assembly: GCA_032359235.1. NCBI lineage: Eukaryota > Metazoa > Chordata > Actinopteri > Cypriniformes > Cyprinidae > Enteromius > Enteromius mattozi. Next base: position 4,440,572 of record JAUMHE010000084.1, on the reverse strand, counting down.
TTTTACCATCGCCACTACAACATCTTAAAATGTGCCTGTCGTGTCATATGAAACTAATAAAACACAACACTTCCTCGCCCTGAAAAAAGAAAACTGTCCGCTTCGTGGACTTCAGCTTTTCTTCACTCTTACCTTCCCTGAGACGGCCTGAACTCTCAGAAAGAGCATCAAACCACACGAGAAAGACCAGCTGCAGTCAGAAATCAAAGTAATAATAGAGCTAAATGACTTTATCTTAGGCTTTTTTAGCTAAAGTTCTTTTAGCACTAACAAGATCAAATGTAAGCAATATTGAGTTTCCTTGAATGAAATGAAATGAAAATTCTGTAATGTTCTCTTTCTCCAAACCTGTATGGGTTTAAAATATAAGTGATATGAACTGTTATCATGTTTTTTGTTATTTGTGATTTTAATAAGTATACAGTTTTACAGTATGAAAAATGCCTATAAATATGCTGTGGTTAATACAGGTTTGTAATGAAGCGAGGGTAAGTGATGAAATATTTAATTGCAAAGTATTACGTAATAGTTTTAAACAAATATTTGACAGTACAAAAAGCATAGTGCTGTATTATACACACACACACACACATTGCGGTTCATGTTTTTGAGTTGTAAGATTTCTGCTCACCAAGCCTGCATTTATTTGATCCAAAATACAGCAAAAGCAGTAATATTTTGAAATATTTTTACTATTTAAAATAGCTGCTTTCTGTTTTAATATTTTTAAATATATATGTGTTCCAAAGCTGAAATTTCAGCATTATTTTTTGCTGATTTGCAACTCAAAAACATTTATTATTATCAATATATGAAATAGTTAAGGATTTTTTTTCAGGATTCATTTATCTGAAATAATTTCTGAAGGATCAGGTGACTGGTAATGATGCTAAAAATTTAGCTTTAAAATCACAGGAATAAATTACATTTTAAAATATATTCAAACAGAAAGCAGCTATTTTAAATAGTAAAAATTATTTACAATATTACTGTTTTTGGATCAAGTACGTACACACACACACACTATATATAAGTATGTAGGTCCTGTATGCATGCATGAATTTGTCAACTACGGCTCCGGTAGTAAAGGATACAGCACAAGCTCATTTCTGTTGAAATGCAATCAAGAGTGTGCTGTGAATGGGTAACTGTGAGCAGGCCTGCACTGCTGCCCTTCCATCAGCACATGATTTGAGACGGAGCAGGAAGGATGACATCAAGCCAGAGCCCTTCATTACCTCATAGGAAGGAAATGAGGCTCTGTGCGTGGAGCTCCACGAGGGTCTCGCCAACAACACCAGAGACCCGCCGAACATTTCCCCAGCCAGGCTTTGCATGGAGAATTCATCAGCGTGATGAATGGGACAGCTCTTCACCCAAGACATTAAACTGGACAAATGGATTCTTTAATTTACTGGGGGTGGAAGGGGCCGGGCTGCAATCAGCAATAAAAACTGGATCTCAGAAACCTGAATGGTCTTGTCATAGAGAGATATGAACAGCAGCCGAGACCGCTCGAGCCCAACGATGAACCCGACGCAAAGAGCCTTCCACGGGTCGAGGGCTGGTCCGGAGCCTCTGATGCCAAAACGCTTTAATCAGGCCAGGACCCTAATGAATGGAGGCTGAGAGTCTGCCGAGGACTGGAGGAAGAGGGCAGGCAATTTCTGGAAATGATTACTGACTCATTTCCTTGTTTATCGTGCCTTTGAAAGAGAGAGAAGCCCACGCTCCAAAGCACCTCCGCCCCCGGCTCGCCGCTCTCTTCTCGCTCTTTGTTGGCCCACTTTTGAACATTTGGCGCACTGGATCAAGCCTGCTCCTGCTTCTTTTCATGTCAGGGCCTGTACCTTCTCCAGCCCTTGTTTCCCTCAAGTGGAGAGCCAGCTTAGTCTGAAGTTAATGGCTGGAAATCTCCAACTAACCTCCCCAACAGCTGTCTCTTCAGCCTCTTTCTCTTCCTCCTCACGATTCCGTCCTTTCTTAGGAGTTCCCCCTTGTTGTTTTGTTTGCCGTTCTCTCCTCCCCGAACCAATCAAAAGGAGGACGAAGGCAAAGGGCCCGCTTGTTGATAAAACAACCACTCCAGCGAGTTTTTCAAAATTGGCTTTCTACAGACAAGTGGCTGGAGGCCGGAAGGACAGGCTGTGTAAAGCGCTCTTGTTTCCATCCGAGTCTCGTTGAAAAGAAGAATGGAGGAAGCCCGGCCATTGGACTTGTCTTTCATTCGGAGTCCACCCTCGAAAGGCAATTGGGGCTTTCGGTCCCGGCAGAGTGAACATTAATAACGTAAGAGCTCAGAATACTGAACTTCACCTCTATGCCACCTCATTTATTCTACAGAGCGCAAATGAGTCTGAAGGAGAATGAGGAGACGGATCTAGCTTCGAGGATCAAAACCTTGACCAGACCCAGAAAACACATAGCTAGAGATATACCTGCGTGGAAATGTATTAATAATCACTGTATTGTGTGGAACATTTTCAAAAAGTACTGACATTATAAAATAGTGCTTCGCCAGGCACTGTGTTTAAAATCGACAAACAACAAATACAATGGCTTTTCGTTTGCATAAACACTAAAACAACAACATTACCAGTGATGTCTGGATTTTAAAAGACAACACGTCTGACAACAGTTGATCTAATAACATGTACGAAATAAAGCTTAGAAAAGCTGATTTCAGCCTTTAAATAAGAAAAGGGTTAAATCAAAATGATATTTGATTTATTAATGATTATGTGTATTTAACTAGCTCTATAAATATTTCTGAATGCCTAATTGTTTAAATGTGTGGATAACATCAAAAGGTCAAAGTTTACAGCAGGGCAGGGCGTCAGACTGAATGAGAGTCTCTGTAGATCCAGTCTCTGTCAGCAGGTGGCGCTGATGGAGCAGCACAATTACAGCCGTGATTAAGAACAAATCAAATCACTTTTATTTATATAGCTCTTTTAACAATACAGATTGTGTCAAAGCACTCATCAGAATCAAACAGGAGTATCAGTAATGTATAACACACATCTTGTCTTTCTCTAGGGAGACTTCACAACATTCAGTGGATCTTGAACTTGTGTGGCAGCGCTGACCTCTGGTCGCTCCACCTGCTGTTTTTACGTGGTGCCATCTTTATGTTGGAGTGATTAATGGACTAGAATACCCCTGGAGAGCAAACATGACCTTCCATTCACACACACATGGCTTCCTGCTCCGTCTTTCTCTCATCTTCTCTACCGACAAGTAAACGATAAACCTGCTCCTCTGCGCTCTCCTCGAGGAACTGAAGCTCAGCGTCTCAGAAGATGCTCCAAAGCCTGCGTCCCCGGAGCCACACACTCATCCGGGGCCCGTGTCGGCCCCATCTACACTTCCAGAGTGGCTTTCTGCGACGTCAGACCTGTCAGCTTTTCACTTGCAATTAATTTCTGCCTGCTTCAAGCTCGTCAGCTGTCACGAGTTTAGCACCAAGTCACACGAGCGGACAAATCAGGCTAAGGCAGAATGACACCACTGGTGTGAAAGAAGATACTAATTCTGGATAATTAGCTGACAAGTGCATGAGAGAGAAAGGATGGCGGTGAGGAAGAAGCGAGGAGAAAGAAGTGGCAGTGCGTCGTAAGCGTTTCTGTCAACCTCCTCTGTCCCTCTGACCTCTTTCCGGTCATCTTTGTCCAAGGATCAAATCATTCTTTTTGAGTTTAGATGAAGCCTGAGGTCATAATACAGAGTAGCGATAATAGACGACAAAGGTATTTTTAGACAAATCTCTCAGAAGATGCTGTACTGCAGCGTAGCTCTTATAAAAAGCAAAGCTCTTGTGCTAATGGCTTTAGAGAATCTCTACGTTTTTATAGGACTGAAATGCATATGCTCCAAACTGTGTGATCTAACAATGCATGTCAGCATAAATCAATTAATATCGACAGTGAAAAAACAGCAAAACAGCTTTCTGTCTGCAAGGCCCTTGAGTGAATGGATTGACCGTTCACTGAAAAACTCCATTTCCATTTGAATGCAGTTGCTTCTGTTCTCAGCTGTCATAGCAACATTCCACTCACAGTAACGTGATCCAAGTGGCCAGTATGTACACAGCAATTAGTGACATCTTTCTTTATAAATTTCCCTAAAGTGGCCTTTAGATATGCAGAGCACCGTCAGCTCTCTGGTTAAAACTTCAGTCTGATATCCAAGAGGTTTGTGTTTGTCTGACAAGGACTGTGTGAGTAAATGTATACACTATTCTACACTATTCTCTGTGCGTTGTGGTAAATCTAATCTAACACGTTCGGTGGCAAGCTGTGTTACTACAGGCTTGTGAAGGGTGTAAATCACAGAGTTTGGGGCATGTAGCAGGTCATTATCACCATGTGGCAGTGTCTGCTTCATCAGGGGAAGATTAGACGATATTCTCTGCAGCGAACAAAGAGAGAGACATCCAAAAGCCAAGCGACTGCGCGTCTGAAGGCAACAGAATACACCTGAAGAAGAGGTGCATGCTCGATGCTGGATGGATGCCGTTCTTGCAAACGCGACGTCCTTGAGCGCTGTTAATTATTGTTAAAAAGCAGCACAATACCTGGTAGAGTTCAAAGCGAGACCTAAGGCCAGGGTCAGTTCAAGGTCAGCCTCGAAGCACACGGCCAGCAGCGCAGTCCTAGACAAAACACACAACACGAATACGCCGAGTGTTTGTGTGACAGTAACAGCGAGACTGTGACACCGACACTATAATTAGTCAGAGGTTACAAGCTTTGATTTCTGCCCAGAATTGCACTCCGAGCCGAAAAGCCAGCGGGCACGAGGAAACGCGGCTTTGTTTAAAGCACGCTGACACGAAAACACACTTGAAGGGGGAAAGAAATGCTCCGTGACTAATCTGAAGTGACATTCTGGATGTCAGAATTATCGCATCAGCCTGTGGGTTTTTGGTGTCCATTAAAAAAAAATCAAAGACTCGAAAGGACTGTTAAAGTTACACCTCACCATGTGAGCGTTTATTGTTTTCAGGCATTAATTTAAAGGAGGAGGTAATTCATGTACAGTACAGCACTGGCCGAAACGATTAGAACACTGGTATTATTACCAGCTAATAGTGGTTTAAAGTCAGTTATTTCTATCTTCTGCTGTAGTGTGTCAGTAGGAAATATCAGTTTAGATTTCCAAACATTCATTCTGTCATTAATTGTAATAAAAACATGAAGAAACAGAACAAACCGAGACAGACTCAATCCAGAAAAACTGTGTCTTCAAGAAAGTTCCAGTACTGTTAAAGGCTTGTGTAAAAATGCCCGTAAAATGAGGATACTGTCAAAAATAATGTCATCAGTACATTTTCTTTATGAATGAACTTCTATTAACTAAATGAAATCAACAGCATCTTTGTGTTTAAAGCAGTTTTTGTCCCCTGTGCTCTTGAGCAGAGTTTCTTTGCAGGTATCCTTCTTGAAGCGTCTTGGAGACACAGTTCTTCTGGATTTAGTTTTTCTTAGTTTATTTTGTCTCTTCATGTCATTCCAGACAGACCGATCAGATCTCAAAAACCTCACTGGAATATTACAATTAATGGCTAAATGTGTGTTTGGAAATCTAAACTGATATTTCCTACTACAGCAGAAGATAGAAATAACTGACTTAAAACCATTTTTACCTAGTAAACATACCAGTGTTCTAATCATTTTGGTCACCGCTGTGCTTTGACAGACGCACAGGATTTTCAGCATGGCAGGAGATAGTTACCAGCATCAAAACATGCGTGGTGTTTCCATCAGAATGGCCACGTGAAGCGAGCGATTCATCGGAGAGCTTGATTAGAGGAGTTAACCCCACAGTTGAGCCCATTCCAGCGATCCGAAGCAGGGCGCAGGGGTCGGCACACACCGCCCAGACAGCCCAGGCCCTACATATTTGAAATGATATCCATTACTGTTTGTGACAGGCCTTCCCGAGCGCACGCTTTGATGCTCTCTCAGACTGACAAGCTGAGTCCAGTGACACTGATGGCTTTGGGCACAAATCAGAGGCGGTTTTCTGCATCCCGGCGGCTGCGGCAGCGCTCTGTGTTTTAGTGCCCCTCCTGTGTGTCACGGAAGGCGTGAATGGGACGCAGCCAAAAGAAGGCATTAGAGGCCTAAATCCCATCCTCGACGCCCTCTTATATCACTCCCAGAACCGAGGAGAGCCGTCTTTAAATGAGTGAAGCCATACACATTACTCAACAAAAGAAGCTCTTTGCAGCGTGTCATTCTCCCTGACAACTAATGCATTCTGCTCTTGAAGTGTTTAAAAGCTCAATTTTCTGCATTTCTCTTACACGGTTTTACATATGAGCCCCTGATTACGTTCATCCTAAGTGAAGACTAAATACTCTTGAAGAGAATTCAGTGCAAGCTCAGCAGGATCATGAATATGTAATGAGTGTGACTTTAAACTGAAAGTTTTACATGGTTATTTTTGGCTAATTATGCCTATACTGTGAATAAAAAGTACTATTTGTTCTTTGCTTTTAAAATGTCCTTTGTTATTTCATGTATTATTTGCCATCTCTTTAATTGTTTGTGTAAACTGTGTCCACTACATTTTTTCAGTGTATCTATTCCCTATCTATTGTGTGTGTCCCCCCACATTTTTGACCTTGTGGGGACATTTGTTAGGTCTCCATGAGGAAACAAGCTTATAAATCACACAGAATTAAGTTTTTTGAAA
>JAUMHE010000084.1:4380538-4393842 GCA_032359235.1 Enteromius mattozi | reverse complement strand
AGTATAAATATATACACACACAGTATATAATATGAAGATTGTGCTTGTGTGAAGGCTGGAAGTTAATCTGGACACACTGATACCAAATATCGCAGTGTGACTGGTTGCTGCTTCAGTCTCAGGGGTAGATTGCTAAAGACGGGAAAGAAGCCTCACTCTAGACCATCAGATCAATTTACACTGAACCCTGAATATTTCATGCAGCAAGTCTTACAGTAGAAACCCAGATGGGCTATTGAAATGGAAAAGCTACATGTCCATAACTCACACCCCTCCTTTCACCCAAAGGGACAAGCTTCAAGAATGATGTCTGGATCATGTTTCTGGTCACACCAGCCATGTGGTTTATGTAACCTCAAGGAGCATACAGTCAAATATGTGATTGCTACGCTTTTATGGTTATGATGCAGTTATTAGAATAAATCTCTGTGTTTGAGAGTGTGTGGAGGATGGACTTAGTCTAATGTAAGGCGGTAAGTTTGACTGCTTCTCGCTGTCATTGATTCTGCTCTTTATATACTGGTCCAATTTAAAGCAGAAACTAATTTTTCTCATTTGTACTTAGTCACGTTTTATAATTTGTACGTAGTTACATATATCATTGTATTAACTGCATTCAATTGCATTTATATTGTATAAAGTTATTTATTCGTAAATGAAAAAGGGACAGCAGCATTCAATTTAAACAATGAAAACATTACACATTAACTAAAGATTTCTCTGAACTGGTAAACCTCAGATAAAGAATAATTTTGAGAATTGAACCAAATCTCTCACAGTATTAGGGAGAATAAATGAATACAAGCATGATTAGGGATTTAATTTACTGATGCGAATATAAACGTCCGATGAAAGCTGAAGATAGAGTAAGCATAAATTAATCTTATTTTGCTTGTCATCCGTTCAGAATCTATTTCAAGCATGCAGGCCTAGACAATAAAAGGCAAAGTTAAAATTATTACAAACACACATATTCATAAAAGCAACAATGGCTGAAAGCAACCTGTTGATATCCTGAGAGAGGAGAGAGTTAAACTCTACATTTTTGACGGCGTCTTATGATAAAAAAAAACAAACAATGTAGAGATTTTAAAAAGTATATATATATATATGACAATTTAGATTACTGTGTGAATGTATGGTAATTCTCTTTAGCAGCCTATTTTGATTACGTTTTTATCGCAAAGAAGGCGACATGTTGCGTTGAATTCAGCTTTAATAGACTTCAAACTTAAAGGTCTGCGCAAAGAAAATAGTGTTTTAAAAATAAGTAGTCTAATTAATTAATTATTTAAATGGGATGTAGTTAGATCAAAACTATGTCCTTTCAAGTCATAATATGTGTGTGTGTGTGTGTGTGTGTGTGTGTGTGTGTCGTTTATTGAACCAAAGCTTCAATGTATATAAACTTTCTAATTTTTCACAGCTTACCAAAATGTATTTTATAAATAATTTAGAAATAAGTGAAAATATGTAAAAACAATATTTTTGTTACAGGATTCGGGGTTAAATGCACAGGACAATGAATGAGTGCTTTTTAATTATGTCAATTATTTTCGCGGAACTGAAGTGTTCAGATTCCACGTTTTCTGTCGATTAGAACATTACACAACATTAAACATAGCTGTACGTTTTACCTCAAATATATATAATTTACCCACATTTAAACTATATTAACACAGTTCATATTTAGTTTCATTTTACTGTTTAAAAAACACATCTCAAAAAGACTGCACAGGACTCTAAAGGTATATGTAGCCTACACATCTATACATAATGCATTAATTAATCCTTGTCACGTGTTCAAATTGAAACTTTTTATCCGTGAAACCTCGATCCGGGATGAAAGTAAAGCTTGCCGGTCTAATAATCGATATCAAAGACTCGGTCCGGTTATTATCTCGATCATTGTTGGCTACAGTCGTAGATGTTTCCTTCGACATCATGAAACATGGGCTCTAGTAGCCTGCTGCTTACTCCAAGAGGAAAATAGGGAAGTCTGTCATAATACGCCTTGGCCTGCCAACTTAAAAGGCTTGTTGAGAAATGACTCCCTCTAACCGGGAGTGTCTTGGGTCCAGTGACCCGCATCGGACTGGAGTCTCTTAATCTCGTGACATAAAACCCTTTCCTCCGAGAGAGACGCGCAGAGCGGCGAGGACACGCAGCGATGCTGGCTTTACTTTCGGTGTTTGCTTCGCGTTCGTCGAGGTTCGCTTCATGTTCGAGCGGCGTTCTGCTGATCATTTTATCATGTTTAATCCGGATTTAGGGAGAAGTAGCTCACGGGTTCCAGACAACCTGGCTCCAGCAGTCTAATCTATGGGCTGAGGGCTGTCTGTTCGGGCAACGAGACAGGTGTAAATCTCTTTGACAATCTTTGCTTTTTGATTGCAGGACTCATATCTGCAGGGTAGGGAACCGATCTGAAATGCATCATTAAAATGTTGCTCACATTTGTTACTTGTGTGCTGATGCAGATCTAGACGGCTAACATTAGAAGTGAGGAACATATATTATTTTGATTCTATCGGACTAGTTTGGTATCAATAAATGTATTCATTCATTTAAAAACAAATGCTTGTTCATTGCATCATTTAAGAATTATTCGATTGAAGCACAGATTTTTGAAGTTGGCGCTAACACTGAATAAACAATCATCAAAGCAAGTTTAGATCAACTTTTTTTAACATTTGCTTTGACTTTTAACAGCAACTGGTAGTTTACGACTATACAGCAAACCATTAGCAGCATCCTTAATGTATTTCAGGAGTTATACAGGATCACGCTGTTAACTGCTTCTCTTTCGTCTTTATGGACTCTAAACAGAATGCCGCAGACACTTCCCTCATTCACTAATTTCTTTTCACTGTTAATGTAGCCTGCATTTCGTAGCTGCATTTCGGCAAGAGAGTGTGTGTGTGTGTGAGAGAGAGAGAGAGAGAGAAAGAGAGAGAGAGCGCTGGTGCCATACTTGATTAGGGCTTGCCCCCCAAAGATGGCGAGAAAAATGAGATAATGAGGTCCTGTGATTACCGTTTTCCCATGGACTGGAGCTTGTCGCCAGTTCACAAAACCACACTGTACACAGGCACAGCGATACTCACTTCTCATTTAACACACACAAAAGCTGATCCCCAACAACAAACTGGGGACTGGGGACACATCATATAATGTCCACCTTATCCAATCGCCACTAATTAACTGGAATGCCACCTTCCTCGTTAATTCAGCGATCAATTCATTTTCTAAGTATGTCAAAGGTTCATAGGCCACAGTCGGTCGCCAAGGACATTTGTGCAGCTCTGCAGCCTCTTTGTGTCCGTGGATCTGATTAGTTCTTGACCCCGGTGTTCAGAGGTCACGGGCTCTTCGCTGCCGCGGCCTAAAAACCAGAATGTTTCCTATAATCGGATTTTAATTGGTTTGTTGAAGCGCGCACTGGGTGTTTGAATTGGATGGACGTGATGACATCAGAGAAAGTATGAGTTTGTTTGTTTTGGTTGGAGAATCAAACACAATTATTTAGCGTCGTATGTGAACACTATCAGCTACTAAACACTTAGATACGAGCTGATCTTTTTATTTTATTTTTTGTACGTTTCTCAAAAGCATGGTTACCCAGAACTAAATGTGTCGTAAATTCGGATTTGCTTCCACAATTATATTAGAGAAAAAGACACACTTCAAAAAACATTTAATGCTTTGCAAAGCCAGTGCGCATAAGAAAATACAATGCATTTGTTAAAATGGTGCTAAAAACTTCGCTGGTCTAAATGTATTTTTCAGACGAGGTGTTATGTAAATCTGATGTGAATACTATGAGCATCTAATGTCAATACCAACCCAATCCTCAGTAGTTTGAAATAATGTAGAAATTGTGTGAGCTTCTGCTAAATAGTGGCTTCCCGCTTTCTCTTTCATCTCTTCAGCATTACATGTATTGTACATTGTCACGTTGAAAATTTCTCCAGTTGTACAGCAGTTGCATACTGTGATGTGACCTTGAATCACATCATCTATGAATAATGTAAATGCCTCCCTATATAGTCTATGCCTCCCCGAGATCTCTAATATAAAGATCTCAGATGAAGGCTAAATGTCGAGAATGCCACCCGCACGCAACTATTTTACAAAAAGACAATTTCGTACGATCTCATACAGTGCGTGAATTAAATACAACTTGCGTTAAAATAATAATAAACGCACAGAACTACTCTCCCAAATTCATCAATTTGCAAAAACCTTCTATAAGCCTTTGCTGGTGTATTCGCTGTTTGGTGATGTGGTCCAGCGATGGAGACGTGTTTGAAGATTTAGGCCTAGGTTCAAAATCTTTAAATTTGAACTCTCTCGTAAGGAAACGATTAGGTTTTCAGGTGTGACCTTTTGTGTGGGCTGGATAACTCTGTATTACCTTACAAGGTTGTGTGTGTTTGAATATGGTTATTAATGAAATTAAAACATTCTGCATCCCCCTTTAATGTGTCAATAAAGCAGGTTTAGACGAGTGAAGCTATTTCTGTAGTTCACTTCCATCTTATTTGGTGCTTTCTGCTCCAATCAGAATCTCTAGACTCTGAATCACTCCCCTCTTCATGCAGAACAGCTGTGGGAACTTTAATACATGAAAGCTCAAAACCGCAATCGACTTCCTTTCGTTTTCAAGAAGTCACTTTACGTCAGCCATACGAAAAAACAGACAAACATTCAAAAACTTTAACATAAAGTGAGGGCTGGGGATTTCTTAAGACGCTTTACAGCCTGAATTCATCCATCATGAGACTCCGTACACATGCAGACATTAGAAATTTAAAATACCTCAAGAGGCTTTTTAATGACGTGACATTCCAAGACTAACCAGAATAAATTATAAATTTGTCTGCACATAACCAGAAAAAGAGGCACGCATTTATTAACGCATATCTGATATAAGAAACCTCGGTACGAAAATATACATACATAGACTCGGCATCTTTTTTTAAATATCTGGGTTGGTTTAATTAAATATAAACTACTTTTTGGCCAGAACGGCCTATATTTGCATACTCTGAGAGAGAAAAAAATCTAAAACTGAGTAAAACAGATTTATGAATCAGATTTATTGCTTCTTTAAATGACAGACACAGATTGTTATGATGGACACATGTGGCAACATCTAGTCCCAAAGACAACATACACTTCACACTAAAGCAGATTACACTGATTATAACTGACAATGTTATTACAGTCTGAAGAAGCTTCATTACAAGAGCAAATATTTGCGCTGAACATGAGATTAGATGAAGGAGCTCTTAAATGAGTTAATCAGTGTAATAATTGCAGTGAGCCTGCTATAGTTCCCATCAGTCATGTGTCAAGAACAGTCTCCTGTAAGGGACTTTACCATACTCTGAATTCACATATAGCTTTTCCATTATTTCCTTTTCTTGTTTCAGTCGGGACAGTCTAGAATTACCTAAAGACAAGCTTATATATAAGGATTGTGGAGACCACAAATCAGCCAGAAACATGTAGTTTCTCTTTTAAAATTAGCTTATAGTACAGAGAAGGATTTTGAAGGGAGAGCGGCAAGGAAATATAAGAAGCCGAATGCAGATAAAAATATGTGTACAAGACTTAAAAACAATAACCTTACCACAACATTTACTGTAGCATCATGAACTGAAAATGTGGTAGTGCTGGAAAGAGATTCAGCTGAAATATATACCTCTGGGAAGTCGACATGTCCCACAGTGTGATATGCTATACTCCATATTTTAAACATCATATGCTAGAATTACTGTAACTCATATTAATTGAGAGTCTATATGTTTATTTTAAAAATCACATGTAGGACCATTAGAAATTAATTAGTATAGGCGAAAATGGTGCAAAAAAAAAAAATTGCAAAAATAGGCTTTCCCTTTAATTATTTAGGTGTTAATTTTTTGTGTATGTTGTACGCATCACAATCAATTCTAAAAAGGCTGTGCGCAAATAGATTAAGAAGTTTTAAGTAAAATTCCTGTCGTTTGAAAAAACTGCTGAATAGCTCAGAAGAATCCCTGGTATGTATACATTCCTCTAAGATTTAGGCAACAGTATTATGGAGCTACTGCTTCAAGAATGATCTGCTGATCACGAAGGCTTCCCCATAAACCTGAACATCTCTTAGAACTATGAATTGTTCACAGATAAAATCAAGAAAACATCCCGAGATATCTGTTGCGGAAATATTGGGTTCAGTTTCGTGAAAAAGAAGACTGACTGGTGAAATTAAATGTTTTAGCGGATTCTATTAATGAATGTTTGCCTTGCTCCATGCATTCATCAGTATTATTGTTTTAAATTCAAATAAAAAAGAGGAGCGGTCCTGTCAAAGCAGCTCTGCTCTATCGTGCGTCTTTTTTCTTGTAATCCATGAGAAACATAATATTTACTGTATATTGAACGATCTGCAGAGGTTGCTTTTCAGTTAACCTGGTAACCACTAAAATAACACAAATAGCACTGTAACAGTCTACCCCTCCCTTGTGTGTATCAGCTAGAGATGAATATTCAAAAATGAATGAACCCTCAGGCACAAACAGAAATCAGCAGATCAAGGGAGAGTATCGATGCTACAGTAGAGTATATGGAGCATACTGTCGGGATTTGGACATATTAACATTTCTAGAGTTAAATAAATATATACGAATAGCATAAATACGTTTATGGGTCACACACACACACACAACCGCGCTCACATGTCTAGAGAAAACAGTATTTCAATACCTAATCATACTGATTACTATAAATAAGAAGCAGGGCAGCAGACCGCATGTCACTGTGTTATTTTCATTAACTGCACAAGACTAAAATACGTTTTGCAAAATGTACAGTTTTATAAAACTGCACACGGGCTCATAGCGACCAAATAACCAATCATCTCACAGCCTTTCGTTTCATATTCATAGGCAATCTCTTAGTGTGCATTTAAAAAAAAAAATAGGCAGCTTGATTATTGTTGCTCTATTGTTTCTTGGAGCTGATTTAAGCCTGCGCAGAAGAGACACAGGGACAATAGTGTTTGGTCACTTGATGAAGGGTGATAAATGTTACAAACTGGTTCTCTGCTCTGCTGACTAGATAAGTGAGTCAGTGTTTAGGCACTGTTGAACTCAGATGTCTGTCCTCGACCCTCTGTTGTTTACGTGTGAATGAGTCCAGTGTTGTGTGCGGGGCGCCAGTGTTCTTCTGTTCAGACTCGGACAAACAGGACAGATCACTGAGCTGCGTTACTTATCGCCTCAACAATGTCACATGCGACCTGTCTGCGGCATTTCGAAACACAAAATTGAGCAAGCCACTGATAATTGAGTCAAACCAACAGCCTGCTCTTATAACATGCTGATTTATTTCTTTTTATCTATTTTCCCACCAAAGATGTTTTTATGTTTTTAATAAGGCGAGTTTGTTCGAGAGTAGTTGCCAGTGATTAAAAAGGACTCCTTTTATGCGTGCTTTAGTTATTTGATATGTTCTTGAACAATATAGTGAGTGTCACATCAGGGAAATATTTGTATAGTCTCATTGAGACGAATCTTGAAATTGTGTGTGTGAATTGAGTGAAAAAGGTTTATAAACATATAAAGCGATGACCCTATATTAAAAAAGCTGTGCATTTGAATTAAATCTTGCTCACTGCCAAAAGGATGCCCTGGTGACAACATTACAATTTGACAACCACGCTTTGAAAATGTCTTATAAAATGTAATAATAATAATAATAATTAAATGAAAGCTGCAGTACAGCTGAGATACGCTTATTCGTAGCGCAGCGCTTTACTACCACAAAGTTTACTCCCTACACAAGATTAATAACCTGCCAGCTCTCCAGATGAATCTTTCGCATCTCCTAACCAACACTAAAAATGATTTTGAACTTCTCAGGTAGCTCGCGCGTGTTGAGCGCTCTCTGGTCTTCTGTGCGCGAAAGGAGGCCAACAGTGACGCTGTGCGCAGGAGACCTGGAAGTTCATCTTCTCTGGGTCCCGCAGACCGACAGATGCGTGTCCTAATGATGTTGGCATATTCACACGACAGCGAGAGATCCAGCGCTGTTTGGCGGCAGCAACAGAGTTCTCCAACACCTTTTTATAAGTCTGAAGTCTTTCCCCTCCACCCGACCTGTTAAAACCACGCCTACAGAGCGACACAATTGGTCCGAAAGCGTCAAAGAGCCAATCAACAGCGGGCTGCTGCTCAAAACACGCAACACATCCACACCGCCAAAGCCTATGGAGTTCAGAAGCACTGGGAATATCTCTGTGCTGGACCCTGTGCTCCGCATATCGCGCTGAAATGTGTGTGCGGGAGAGAAAGTGTGCGTGCGAGCGTGTGAAGGTGTATACCTCCAACAAGTAAAGACAGAGGAATTATTCCGACGCAGCGAAATATTTCAACACATCCCTTTGGCAGGACACGGGACGATCTCATTATTAGCGGAATGTCTATTTCACAGATATCCAAAGGACACCGACGCGCGGCGCGAGCTGAGACTCAGTGACTCGGTTGTTTCTTTTATTTGTATTTTCTCGCTTTCACAGCGCACTGCCAAAAGACAAGCCGCGACGATTAATGGATAGCCGCTTCTCACTTTCTCTTTTAGATACTTTGTTGGAATCCAGCTCGAGAAACAATTAAGAGACTCACGCGTCGCAGGGACGCCGGACTTGGTGAAGGACTTCTCCGGCGCAGATATAAGCTGATTGTACATCGATTTAAGGAACACCGCATCTGCTGGCTGGACTTGCATGAGCTTCCCGATGAGAGATCCAGTTATTCAAGGATCCAGTATGGCATATCACCCGTTTTTACCTCACCGGGGTCCGGAATTTGCCATGAGCGCAATGCTGGGTCACCAGCCGCCCTTCTTCCCGGCCCTGGCGCTGCCACCGAACAGCTCGCTGTCTCTGCCCGGGGCGCTGGGCAAACCGATAATGGAGCAGCTGATGGGCGCCGCGGAGACCGGCCTGCACTTCTCCTCGCTGGGACACCAAGCCGCCACCGCGCATCTCCGGCCTCTGAAGACGCTCGAGCCCGAGGAGGAGGTCGAAGACGACCCAAAAGTTCACCTCGAAGCCAAGGAACTCTGGGAGCTTTTCCACAAGCGCGGCACAGAAATGGTCATCACCAAATCTGGAAGGTAAACCGGAATTATTCGATAAATCAGCCGTGCTTTAAATTGAATTAAGTGAAACACAGTCCGAGATTATAGCCGCTATCCAACGATTTATTGATCTGAGTGACTCACGGATTTCTTTAGAGGAGCAAGATAGCTGGACAGACCGATCGCTTTTTATTGTTCATTCTGTTTTGTCTGGGCGTGTGTTTTTTTACAGCAACGTTGAACTAGGCCTATAAATGTTTGAACCCAAATGCATCTTTGTTTAATAAAAATAGTTCAGTTATCGTTTTATTTTAGTGCATGCAAACATCTGTAATACTAAGTATATACATTTGTGCAAATAAATATAGACAAGTGCACAATTAATTTTACTCCGAAGCTGCTTCTGAACAGTGAAACACACAGCTTGCATTCAGTAATGTTTGATTAGTAACTTTTCGTTTTTGCCGTAACGTTTAATTAAAGAGTATTTTTTATTCTTGCGCTTTGTTCAGATTTGGGGGTGTTTCACAAGTTTGGGCTGATGATTGGGCCTAGGCCTGCATCTACACACAACTACATCATTCAGATCTTTGCCTTTAATGTTTCTCTAGAAAGCTAAATTGATCCATCCAGGAAAAGTGAGGGATTTAAGTCTCGATTAAACTCATCTGATTTATCTCTGCTCTTCTCTGCAGGAGAATGTTCCCTCCGTTTAAAGTCAGATGCACGGGCTTGGACAAAAAGGCCAAATATATTCTGTTGATGGATATTGTTGCGGCTGATGACTGCAGGTATAAATTTCATAACTCTCGCTGGATGGTGGCAGGAAAGGCTGACCCCGAAATGCCAAAACGGATGTACATTCACCCCGACAGTCCGGCCACTGGCGAGCAATGGATGTCTAAAGTCGTCAATTTTCACAAACTTAAACTGACAAATAACATCTCCGACAAGCATGGATTTGTAAGTGTAAGATTTGTATAAACCTTTATTATTACTATCATTATTATTATTGTGTTTGTTTAATACGTATGTTCAGTATTTGCATGCATTTATATGTTTGTTACAAAATATCGTAATACTCCAACAAGCTTGTATCTGTATTGAGTTATGATTTGAATGAAATATATTTTAACTACGTGCACACAAAGACTGTCCGAGCTGAGGGAAAATACAGGCTTCGACTTGTTAGTGAGCAACATATATCTACGATTTTTTTTTACTGTTTAATAATATCTTAATTAAGGTCAACTGCATTTTTAATAAAACGACTGTATTTATATTTCAGACGATACTAAACTCCATGCACAAATACCAGCCCAGATTTCACATTGTGAGAGCCAACGACATCCTGAAGCTCCCATACAGCACGTTCAGGACCTACGTGTTCCCTGAGACTGATTTCATTGCTGTCACTGCCTACCAGAACGATAAGGTTGGTCATAAGTTAGTGTGTTGAATCGGACTCTTAGCCTGCCATAGCTGAATACTGCGCGCTAAATATTTAACAGCGTTCACCGTGACCTTACAGGAGAAGCAATGTTTGTTGCTTACAGTACTTTTGTCTAGAACATATTAGTATGCAGTGCATTTCACAAAATACTTATTAGCTGTATCACTGTGAGGCCTACATCATACTGCAAAGCCTAACACAGACGCATCATTCTTTCACTTTCTCCTGTTTGACACACACAGGTTATCTTTCGTGTTTTATTTATTTATTTATTTACTCAAAAGGTCAGATCTTTAACAGTTTGTTCATGAAAACCTGTGCGTGTGTGTGTGCGTGTGTATGAAAGAATGAGAAGAGGGAGGGAGGAAGGAAGGAAGGACTAGCCACAGTGGGAGGGACCGAAGAAGAGAAAAATAAATTCAAAAATTGTGTGTGGGTGTGTATGTGTGTGTTAATTTTTTAGAAAACTGCTGAAATATAACGTAACCCTTAGGACTCCAGTAAAATACTGTTATTGCACTAAATGTATTCGGGGTGTCACGGTGGGGAGACTGAATTCATGTTGAGAGGTTGTAGATATGAAAAGGTTCTCAATATTTATGAGCTGGAAATGCCCCCGTGTTTCCTACGAATACCAAAGTTTGAGACAAGTCACTGCAGGCGTAATTTGGGTGTTTTAATTCAGAACAAGCATATAGGCCAGCCCTTTAAACTATAAATCCTATAGTAATTGTAGTTAGTCACACAGCTGTAGTGTGTTCTGAATATGCTTCAGTAGGCTGCAAATAATTGTCACCTGCGCAGAAAAAAAGTATTTAATTGGTTAAAGTGACTGAAAAACCTTGAAGTTATCTTTATTCGTGTTATATTGTTTCTGTGTTATTATATTTCAGATAACACAGCTGAAAATCGATCACAATCCTTTTGCAAAAGGATTTCGTGACACTGGAAATGGGAGACGAGAAAAGAGGTACAGAACGAGCTGTTTATTTCCCCTGTAGCTACAATAGCATTCCTTAACGTTCTCAAGTTCAGGACACTGTTGCTTATTATTGCAGCAAGCTCGGTTGTCATGCATTTTACATGCATTCATTTTAATCGTATAGTAAGATATGAAGTAAAAACTCAAGAATTATTTGAGTCTAATGTAATTAGGAGGTAGTTTACGCGGACATCGTCTCTCAGCTTCCCGTCTTTTATTTCATCCAGAAAACAGCTGGCTCTGCAATCGATGCGTTCCTACGAGGAGCAGCAGAAAAAAGAAAACGGGACGTCAGATGATTCCTCGGGAGAACAAGCGTCCTTCAAGTGCTTTCGCCAGGCCTCGTCTCCTGCGGTCTCTACTGTTGGACAGAATAACTTAAAAGGTACGAGACTCAGAGCCGTGTGTGTGTGTGTGTTTGACAAACACACTGTTTACTTTCAGATCAAAATCAAGCGAACACGCCTGAATACTAATGAAAATTCTTTGGTGAAAGACTGCTGAAGAGAGCAGCAGATTTGTTTTTGTCGTAAAGTAGATTGTAAAGATTAAAATCTGTTGCAGCAGATTTCCTTTCATGTGTATTTTACTTTGCCTTTGTTTTTACTGATTTTACAAGACATGCATGTATAGTGTCTTGCGGTCTGTATTTATATTAAAAAAAAGGCACAGCCTATAAACTTTGAGTTAGATCCTCTTGATTGAATGGTCTTTGTCATTCTCGCAGATTTTTGCGACAGTGATGAAGATAGCGAGGACGAAGACAAAGATGGAAACGTGAAAGAGGGACCAGACTCGAGCAAAATTTCCACCACGACCGAGGACTCCAAGGATCACGACGCGGGTTTGAGCAAAGGCCTGTTCGGGGAGAGCGAGTCTGTCCAGCGGAGGACTGAAAAGACCCGGGACTCCCGACAGAGTCCCATCACGCTGATCTCCAGCACCACTCGGTCCGGTGAAGAGCTCAAGAGTCCGGACCAGGCCAAAACCGACGACTGCCGGACAGTGAGCAAAGAAAATTACATGCCATTGACTGTGCAAACAGATGGCGCTGCGCACTTAAATCAAAACCACTTGCACAATTTCGGATTTCCGCCGGGTTTGGCTGGCCAGCAGTTTTTCAATCACTTGGGTGGTGCCCATCCGTTTCTCCTACACCCTGGTCAGTTCAACATGGGAGGCGCTTTCTCAAACATGGCCGCGGGGATGGGCCCGATCCTGGCAGCTGTTTCCTCCGGAGGGGTCAGCCCGATGGACAGCAGCATGCCATCACCCTCGCAAAGCCTGACGGGAGCTCCGCTGCCCTTCCACCTTCAGCAGCACGTCCTGGCGTCTCAGGTGAGCCTGTTAATGATGATTAGCATCTCAAGATGCTCCGGTCCTACCCTGCAGCTTGTTCTTCAACACTCTCGAGTATTTTAGGGCTTTTGTGGGACTTCTGGAAAAAATGAGGTGTGGCATATCTTGCAGTGTTTAATGGTCTTTGTTGCGCAGTCCATAAATTGTCAGCAAATACAGAACAACTGGCGATTGTTGCTGGAGATTAGCAATAAAGCTGTTCTTGACGGATGTGTGCAGACAGCAATATGTCGCAATTAATTTGTAAATAAATAAATAAGGAAAGCTGTTAATGCTTATCTATATATATATATATATATATATATATATATATATGTGTGTGTGTGTGTGAAGAGTTCAGATGCAAAAGGCTGTAAGTCCCGTTTGATATTTCTATCT